>KK118323.1:102162-128380 GCA_000611955.2 Stegodyphus mimosarum | reverse complement strand
TTAGAATATTTATTGTCTTAAAGAATTTTTGAAATCCTTGGTTGTCTGAAAGAGTTTTTAAAACCCTTGGTGTAATGTTGCTGTTGTGTACATTAAAAATGCCATTTATTATCTAAAAAACTAAGGTCCGGCTTACAGTTATAATATATAAATAAATAAGAATTTGAATTGTATTAAAGTTCCTTTTGTTATTGCTTAGGATTCATGCTTATTGTTTTGAAAATTTTGTAATTCTCAACGTTGAAGTCCAATTTCCATCATGTTTTGGAGTGTAATAAACATTCTTAATGAATTTATTCATAAAAGTTTTAACACCTTTTTGAAAATCTGAGGCATGTTAAATTTTATTAAGAAAAATGTGTAAATGTTTTAATTTTGTAATAGCGATATAATTAGAAACGTAAACTGTTAAGTGTCCAGTTGTGCTTTTGATTGCTAGTCTAATATGAAAACGGTGTGGCTGTTTTTATGTATATACTAATTAAAAAGATAATTTGCTCACTAGTCCTCCATTCTGTCATTTTTCAGATTTTAAAAATGTGAAAAAGGCCGGATAATCGTTATTTGGAATTACAGTTGATTTGGCAATTGTTAAAGATTTGTGTACTAAAGCTGCGGATGAAAATATATTAATTTTGGATTTAATTTAAACAAAAGGCTATTGCCATTAATCAAGAAAATTAGAATTTGTTTTTAATAGAGAAATTGTGTGCTGAGATATTTTGTATAATAATGAGGGATATTAAAAAAAATAAATAAGCTACTAAGTTAAATTTCACAGTAGAATGAAAGAATATTTTTAGTTTACTTTAAATATCATTTTAAAAATACTATATGAATAAAAATGAAAAACATGAAAATTTTAAGTAATAAAAAATACATCTTTGTTATATTGTATTTTTTTTATTCTTTTATGGTAAAAAAAACCTTCCAATGAAATAACATATTTTATTTAATGCATGGGATTTTGGGAAAATCTTTCTAAATGAATGTAAGGAAAAAAGATGTAAATGCTTTGTAAATTCTTTTGTTCTTGGTAATTGTTTGATGGAGAAATGAAATAAAGTGTGTTAATTCTGGGAAAGTTATGAGTGTTTCAGTCTGAGATGTTGTGAATCACTTCAGCCCTCCAACAAGCTTGGCTGTGTATATGCAGCTTAGAATATCTTGTAACATCTTTAAATAAGTGTATATATGTGCATCTTGAAATATGTTCAAGGAATTAAAACAGCATGTTAAAAGAAAAAATTGCAGGGATAAAGTACCAGCAGCATTCTGATATTTTGATTAAGAAAATACGTCATTTGCATCATAATTTTGAGAAATTTTGAGTGTTGGGACCAAACCTTTGTTTAATTTGTGGGTTAAAAGATCAACAATGTGCATTTGTGAGAGATTTGTTCAAGAAGTGCTTTGTTTTTTGTTGTGATTGATCATATTTATTTATGTTATATTGCTGCCTATGTGGTATAGTGGTTAGTGACATTGATGTACTGAGGGCCTGGGTTCGAAACCCAGAGAAGGTTTGTAAGCAAATAGTATTTGTGCAGTAAGGGAGAACTCAAAATATGCAGTGAGTCAAAATTCTTTTGAGAGTTTGATGGTAGGGGCTGAGGATTGGAAGATCCTTGGACTGTACCCAGGGGTATTCTTGTTTGGAATTTTATTTAGGGCAGAAGCTTAGCAGTTAGCAAAACCGGTTGATACCTAATATGCCTACTTGGATGCACAGGTGCCACCCTTGGTTCAATGTGTACTTGTATCATTATATTCTCTAAGAAAATTCAATGCGCACTTTTATTATGTAAATAGAATTTTTTAATTTTTTCCATGTAGGACAGCATATGTTATTTGGTGCTCTGTAACAAGTTATATTTGCAAACTTAAAGCTGAAAAAACATACTTTTGTCATGAATTCATTTCGACTGTAAGAAATACAAGAAAGATTGCAAGAAATGAATCTTTAGGTTAATTATTTCAATAAATAATGAAAGAAATAAAACGATACATTTTAAAAATGTTTTATTAGCGGTACATAATTTAAGAACAAGGACACTTTGTAAAAGTTAACAAAAATAAATTCAGTTTAATGGCAACGTTAGTGCAGATATCTTTCTACAGAAAATTGTTTTGTATGTATTGTCTTGTAACAGTAAAGATCCAAGCTTTTTTTTTTAATATATAGGAGTTTGAAGTTTTTTAAAGTAGGAGTTTAAAAGACATTAAAATTCTTCTGTTTATTCGTGGATCTAATTTTCACGTACTAAAAATTAGAAAGGAAGACATTTATTACTTCATTTTTCTCTGTTAATATAATTAAGTCTTAATTTGAGAAGTTGAACTAATTGCACACTAATTAGATGCTGAAACTTGCATTCTGAAAATAAGTTTACAGAGGTGCAACAAGAAGTATTATGTTGAATTGCATCATATTATTTTATAATAGATTTTGCTTTTGAATTTTGTAAATGTAGTTTTGGATACTTTCAAAAGCTAATAGATATGCTATGGTAAGTGTATTTTTTATTAATATTAAAGATTAAGTATTGTTAGGAATTGTTGATGAAATTGTTAGGAAATTTTCATGACTTTTATTTTATTCAGATCTTGCAAGTTATTAACAGAGAAACTGAAATGGAAGCTAATCTAAGAAGACAAGTTTGTGATTTGAAAGCAGAGCTGGGAAGCATTAGTATGGTTGATGAATTTGCAAAATATGCAAAAATAAAAAGAAAAGTCAATAAAGTGACTGATGAGCTCTCACACCAATGTAAGTATTTGATGTGAACATTATATCAGAAATCAGATTTACTCTACATTTGTTAAGGAATGCAATTGTTATTTGTCTTTTCCCTCTTTTTATGTAGAATTAAATTTTATTAAGCCAGGATTAAAAGGAACAGGAGAAAATTTTAAATAATCAAATATTAGATTTATCAAAGAAACATTAATTTCGGATTCAAATATTTTAACATTCAACTTATCAGAAATTTTGACTTACTGAAGTCTCAGTAATTGGAGCCGCTGTATTAGGAATGGTTTAAGAGTTTTATTACTTTCAGTGCTTGTGTGAGATAATATACTTGTCAAATATATAGTCTGTACTAGTCTTTTATAATTACAAAACAATTTTTTAGAAACAAAATATAAACATGCCTAGTATTTTTGTGCATTAAGCTGCTGAAAAATTATCAGTAAAGACATAAAGTAAGAAATTAAGAACTAATTTTTCACAAAGACCAAAAATTGAAATTCATAATTAATAAATTTCAAAAAAATCCCATTAATACAATAAAGAATTTTAAAAATGTTAAAACCAAAATTTTTCAAATGAACAATACCCTATTCAAAATATTAAAGAAATTTAAAGCAAAACGAATATAATAGAAGAGGAATTCAATCAACTTCAATACCACTTTATCAGGAGAAGGAATATTGAAATCTCTCTTCCATAAAAATCCTTGCTTTTCTATATCCAGAATTATCTGATGAACTATTTCAATGTATTTTAATTATAATAGTTCACCCAAATGTTCTGCCACTTCCCAAAACAAGGAAAGAAAAAACAAAGTAAACTCTAATTAGAATCTTGTACCTTAAATAAAGAGAAAAGTTAGTTCTTAATTTCTTACTTTGTGTCTGTATTTGTCTGATATAATGCTTGTTTAATAAAAGAGGCACTTGTATTACTATAATGCTGAGTTAATGAAGCTGTATATCCCAGGTATGGCTAGTGAATCGTAATATTAATTACATTTGTAATGTACTTATATAGTGTCATACTAAATATAGTAACAAATAAGCTCTGTGTAGTAGGTGGTATGCAGTAGGAAAGAAAATTATTTTAGTTCTAGATACACATTTGCATTATGTAAGTAGAGAAGTGAAAGTTTAAAGCTGATGTTGTATATGCATGCACTGATTATTTGAAAAATCTCTTAATAATCTGTATTATGGGCTAAGTCTTTATAAGTAGATCACAGTATTTATTAAATTCTGTATTCTGATCATCTTATATCTCCTTAAGTCTCGAATTCCAGCAAAAAATAGGTATACATAATAGTTTTATATCATTTAAATAGTAAAATTTGGACTGATATTAAAAAAAAATTACCACATTTTGGGGTTAAACAAGTTAATAAAGATAAGTTTATAAACTTCTGAGAGAATTTTTCTGTTTGATTTTCTATGCTAAAATTCTTGCAGTTCTATGAAATAAATATACCCTGCAAAAATAAGTTTGCTTGTATTAAAAGAAAAGTATCTTAATTTGTAATTGAGCTTTTCTGAATTTTCTTTTAATCTGATGTCAATAACCATATGGAAGTGCTAGGAAATAATAAAAGAAAATTTTGAAAAAAAAAATTGTTATATGAAATTTTAGCATCATCAAAGTATAAAGTTTAAGCAGTAGGAAATTTTTATTATGAATCATTTTTATAATCTTTTATTTAAAAAAAAGTGTTTTAGAATAAAATAACTCTTTTACTAAATTAGTACCTCTCTCGTACCCATTTTTTAGCTTGTAACCATCCCTTTAGGTATGAAAAAAGCTAATGTTCCTTTAACATTGCTACTGCTGTGATGTTGATAAAATCAACTGGAGATTTAACCAAGCTGAGAATCATTTATTAAATAAGCAAAGAAAGCAGTGCTGTCACATCCATCGTAATACATTGCAAGATTTATAAGAAATAACAAGATTTATGAGATGAAAGTTTTGTTGTCAGAAGGTTTTGTGGTTTGAGGCATAAAAATGATAAAGTCCATTAACATCTGTTTAACAAGGTTTAAGCTGTAGCCACCATTAACACCTGTTTAATAAGGTTTTAAACTGCAGCAAATCGGGGAAACTGCACACGCATAAATATGTAGCTGACATAGCAAAACCATTGACCTATGTTGAATCCATGTTTGTGCCACTGTGATGGTATCTTATACTGAGTGGCATAAAGTTAGAGCATTTAAATTAAATACTTAAAACAGTTTTTCTAACATAGCAAGGTCTGGTTGCCTTGCAACAAAGCTCAGCTTACACCACATATGATTTTAAAACCACCATATGAACGAAGCTTTAGAGCACTCACCTACACCAACTTTTTTCATTCCAACATATATATTAAGATGGTACTGTATGCAATAATTACAGCTTTTGGTGTTAATGATATAAAATGCTGCCATTTATTAGTGTACAGTCCTTTACATCATTAACAAAACAAAAGACTGGCTTATTTATCATGGAATTCTGGTAGTAGTAAATTTCAGTGATTGAATATTTCTACCTCCTTCCCATTCATTGACCATTTAACTATCAGTGAAGAAATTTACATTTTACTTGCATTTTTTTTTTTACTACGTGAAAAACATAATAAAAAAAAAATTGCAAGACAATGGCAAGTTAGTTTTAAATTTAGATTTATAGTAAATAAAATTTTCACTGCTTGTCACTAGTTGACTAAATCATTGAATAAGATAGCTTTAATCATACTTCTTTATTATAGCAGCCCCCAAAATTTAATAGCTAGTCAACCAAAAGGTTACATGTAGCGAGGTATAAGAACTCATGGCGAGATTTCAATGAGATATCTCGGTTGATTAGTGATTCGGTCTTGGGAGCCACTATAGTAAGGAAGTACTGTTTTAATTAGTGTATTTCTGGAAGAGTTTCCAAGTAAGAAATTTTACATCATAGATTCTTTCTAATTGATTTCTTTTGTTACTTCACAGCTGATATTAGGAGTTCATATACCTTGAAAGTTCGTTTTATTGCAACAGCAGCATTGTATACTATTATGGTAAGTTAGAACAGGTACAGGAATCCTCAGTTATTTTACTATGTAAAGGTGCAGAATTTGTTTTATGATATTATCATTATACTTTTTACTATATTACTTTTTAACATTTTTTGTTAAATTTCTGTTAATAATTTAAAATCAAGATCTATGATTATTTATTTATCTACTGACATAAAAAACCTTAAAGTGAACTTAATGACTGAAGTATTAGTTAAAGTCAAGTGCATTTGCAGATCTTCATTGCGACATGACTTATTGTTTGTGATATAAAGAGAATGAGTCTAAATGTTATTGACAAATTTATAGTGCATGTAGAGAGGTCAGTACAACGGCTTATGAAAGGAAACCCATGATCATCTCTGTTATTCTGAGCCATGAGAAACCTTTGATTGTAAATTATTAAAGTACAGTGGTAGCATGATATACATCTGCTTTGAAATATATCCAAGGTGGTGCACATCCTGTTTGGATGCAGAAATATTTATTTGAAATACAACTCAAGTTCAGTGAGCCATGACTGTGCTTACTACTTCTATTTAATCTTTTTCATCATAATGCTGTAACTGCCTATATGTGCCATTACATCTGTTGCTACTATTTGGTGAACAATCCTCTCTATAACTTTGACTTTTCAAGTAATTTTTTTTTTGTTTTTGTTTTTCTCACTTAATTTTTTAGTAAATTCATTAACAATGAATATTAGGAATGTTAATGAAAGGGTCAAGTAACAAAGAAAATTAACTGAATTTTCAAGTGATTTTTTTTCCTCACATAATTTTTTTAGTAAATTCATTAACAATGAATATTATAAATGTTAATGAAAGGGTCAAGCAGCAACGGAAATTGCTGGGATCACTGTGGAAGTGAAAAATTAGATTTTCGAAAAGCGTGGGGATAGCTAACACATCTGAGACTTGGTTTTGCGTGCAATACACCAAGTAGAATGATGTCTACAATTGTGAAAACAAAGATGCTATTATATCTAATTAATACTGTAAAGGAATCAGTTTGATTACCAAACAAAGATCAAAGACATAGAGGATATTAAAAATTTGCTTTTGATCTGAATAAGAACTTATGTACAGTGTCATGTACCATGCTTCATTTACACACAGTATATATTTCATCCATTGCATTTGTATTTTAGTTTTGAAGTGTCATAACAATAGGACCTTTTGTAAGAATGGTTTAATTCATTTCCTTTATTTCTTATTGGAGAAAAATCATTTGGTATACATCCACCGGTCTGGAATGGATTAATGACAAATACCAATGTACCACTGTATGAGGATTTTTGGCAAGGCATTCAAAAATTTTAACATGAATTGACTTTAATTTCTCATTGTTTTACACATTACTTTTATATTTAAACTTCCTATCCATGTATTCAGAAGTCACATAATTTATGAAAGGATCATGTTGCAGCTGAAGTTTATTTGAGTACTTTAAAAGTACATATGTTTGAAATACTATAGAAAACGTTTCTTTATACAGGATTTAATTTCATGTTAATATTACTTCATTCATGCTTTGGAAATATTGTGCAGCAGATTATACATTGAACTAATTTGATGACCATGATTTACGTGTAGACTATACCTTTTATATTACTTGTTATGGCTTATGATGAATATATACATAAAAACGTGAATGCTTTTAAATTAATATTGGTGTCCTCAGTCTCAGGGCATTAAAAATGTTCATTCTTAAACCTAACTTTTATTATTAAATTCACCAGGTTACAGCAAGATATACTTATCTTGCATTTCTCTATGGGATTCAAAAGAGATCTGGGTACTTTGTGATTATTCATTTCCTTATGAAAAGTTATTAACTCGTTGGCTATTCTGTGGTCTTTTATTTGATTATTTTTATGACTGTTAGAATTTTATATGAAACAAGAAGTTTTATGGAAAAAAAATCTATATGGCCAGTGTTTAAATTTGTATACTTGTGGATGTAAAATATGTAAAGCCATGTGTATTTAAACATGTGTAGCATGAGGCTAGGAAATATTTAAAAACATGGATATATAACAACATGGATATATAAACAACTATATTATATTTATAAATGATGCTAAATTTGTGCAATTCTCTGTTGTTTTTTTTTTTTTTTAAGCAAAAAAAGATTGCTGTGCACATGGTGAGGACGAAACTGTTGCTGTTCTCATGTACTGAAGAATTTGTTAAAAAAAATCAGAGAAATACGTATGTTCAGCATCGTAAACAGTAAACAGTATGTGCATTATTATTACAGAGCTGTTCATGATGTGATATAAATTGACTATCACTTTTGGACCTTCTACATCCTCTTGGTAATTTGTGTGCTTGTACTCCTTCACAACATTCACCATGTGTCTCACAAGAATTGGGTAAATTTTATCATGCATCATCTAAAATGAGTAGCCACAAACAGACGGAATGAAACTGAGAATTGTATGTAGATCAGAGGCTGGTTAATCACAAGTGCAGGTGGCTATTACAGAGCTCAGTGTTATGCCCAGTGTCACCTGCAATTTGTGGAAACATTCTTGGGACACTGAATCCATTTTGAGAAGATCTGGACAAGGGTGACCAAGATCTACAACAATGAGGATCATTCTTTGGCACTTTCAGCACAGTGACACAGGACTGCTACAGCTTCACAGCTCTCACATGAGTTGTGTGCTGCATTGGAAACCAAGTTTCACAGCTTGTAGCTGCCTGTGAAGGCTTCATGAGATCAGGCTGTGTGCCAGCAAACTGGCTGTTTGGTTCCCGTTAACTGCAGCATGCAAGAGAAACATGATCCCATCACTCTGTCATCAGTTAAAAGGATTATTGTGGTGATGGAGGTGTAATGGTTTAGGCAAGCATTATGTTAGATGGTCACAACCTTGCATGTGTTTGGCAAAGGCTTCCTGACTGACATGAGGTATAGAGAGATCTTAAAACCCTGTGTTAGACTTTTCAGGAGTACAGTTGGTCATGAGTTCCTGCTAATTGATGATGACACTCATCTGCACAGTGCTCAGTTTGCCAGTGATTACCTGGAAAGTGAGGATATTCAATTGCATACATTGGCCAGTAGGATCCTATAGAGCATGTCTGGGACTCTCTTGAAAGGTCAGTTGTCATACCCCTCCTAGAACATCCCTTTGTCGAAAACACTGCCTTGCTTCAGTAGGATCGACTGCCTCAGGGACCTCAACTAGTCTTGTCCAGTATGCCGTCATGCTGTGTGATCTGTCTGGCTCTGAGTAGGGACCATACTCCATATTAGACTCATTTTCAATTCAGTATCACAATGTGGATTTTGTACATCCCTGCACTATGAACTTTACTAATAATCATGCATACATAAAATGAATGAATGACTTTTGAATAGTATATCTCTTTCTTTGTTATAAATGTATATTCGCACTAAATTTCATTAAAATCTGTCTATTAGTTTTTCAATAATGCAACATAATGTGCAATTTTTCTTAAGTTTGCACACAAGTATAGAATATTTTATAACATTTGTATTCTTTCTGTGAATATATTCAATAGTAGACTAGTATCATAGTAATTAAAATAGTGTAGCAGATATCTAATATTTCCACTATTTTGTCGACACTGAATGTGTAAATGTAAGAATACATGAGATTTTCTTAGTTTTTTTTTTTTTTTTTTCTTTCTTGTGTGTGTGTGATTATGTGAAAAAGATCAAGAATATCAGATAAGTTTAAACTTTTATTTGAGTTAATCCCTAAAAGTTCTTTTTAATTTGATTACTTCTGTTTTAAAAATAGCAACACAGTTACATTAAATCTTTCTTAAGTTCATTATTTCAAAATTAATCTTTTCATATGATTCGTACTTAATATTAATACATGTATTTGCATAACAGCAAAAGTGAAACGGAGTTCTTTCATCCAATAATAAGAATAAATTTACAAACTGAAATCTTAATTAATGAATAGAAATAAAGTGGAACCCTAATTTCATTAATCTCATCTAAAGTCAGTATCATAATCCTTTCACTCTTCTGATGCGTCTTTCTACTGCTGTTGCAAGTTTGGATCTGATAGTTCTCTCTTTTGCTGTTTGTATTACACTTGTATTACATTTTTTTTGCAAAACACACTTAGTGTTATGACATAACACAAACAAAAGCACGCCTTTTACTTAATTATTTTACCCCTTTTTTGCTGTCCAATCATATTTTCTAATTCACTCTTACAGTGACCTTGATTGCAGAATAAACAAACTTATAAAGTTTTTGTCAGATTGGTTTTATGTAGACAATTTAATTTGAGGTAAAAGAGACTGCAAGCAGCTTTGAAGATTACAACTGAAAGTGTGGAATTTCTTAACATGTTGTTTCAGAAATGAAAAACTAGTTCCATGAAACTTCGAGAGCTTGTGGAAAGATGCTGAGTTCAACAAGGGTCAAGAAAGGAACTCGATTACAACACCTTGGATGGTGAGTTTACTCACCGTCAAAGGTAATTTTGTCTACTTTGGGAATCAGATGCCGACAGTATTCGTTTTAACCTGAAAGAACTATTATAGACTGTCAAGAATGTAACTGCTTCTAAAAGATTTATTCTTTGAGTTGTGGGTCATATTTATGATCCTTTCGAGTTTCTGAGCTTTTATCGTAAAGTTAAAATGCATTCACCAAGGGCTGTGGAGTCATGATCTGGACTGTTATGACAAACTTCTGTCTGCATTAGATCACAAATGGCAGTTGTGGCGCAGTGTTGAACACTTAAAAGTTCTCCTGATTCCTAGATGTTATTTTTCAAATTTGAAATGTAAGTTTCTTTCATTTGAAGCTCATTTTTTCTCACATTCATCTCTTTTAGCGTGTGAAACGGTGCTGTATTTGAGAGTTATATCAGCAGAGGGGAGGAAGTATTAATTTTCTTTGTTCTAAAATAAAAGTCGTGTAACTCCTATAAAAAGTCTTACATTACCTAGACTCGAATTAATGGGAACCTTATTATCCATAAGATTAGCCCATCAAGTAAGCAGATGTCTTAAATGTCTAGTTATTTTTGGACAGATTTGATGATTACGTTATTTTAGATTGAGGAATAATGTAGTGGATACAAAACTTTTGTAAAAAGTCATAGAATATTCTCTTTGGCACAACAGCACCTTCTTATAGTAAAAGGTTGCAACAACAGCTAACACATAGTTTGCCACTTGACACAATTCTGTGAATATATGAAAACTGTGCTTATATTAAAAAAGGTAGTTATTGCCTGTTCAATCATCCGTAACTGTTACCTTTGTATAATCATCTTGCTTCCATCATCTATGACAAACTAAAAATATTCATTACAAAAACATTCAAACACATGCATGTGTGGTATGTGAGGTACCTAGAAATATATATCTAAAAATGCATAGAAGGTATATGAAAATATATACACATTTTGAATGATCATATAGTTTGTATGACAATAATGAGCAGTTTCATATGCTTCCAGACTTACCTTGATGGTAAGTTGCTTAGGAGGATCTGTTTTTTTTTTTTTCAAATTTTAAGTCCAAAGGGGCAATATGCTCCGAATGACTATTAATTTCAATTTGGCATTTTGCATTAAAAACTATAAACGACAAATCACCCTTCAAATTGTTGTCACCAAATATTAGAGCCCTGTATTATATTTAGAGAAATAAAATGATGAAGAATCTGCATGAATGTATGTTTCTCGCATTGTGATAAAACAACAGTACCTAGAGCCATCAAAATTTGAATGATGTAATCTTCCATAGAATATGGGCATGTGGAAGCCCTAATTTGGAATTTGAAATTTGTTTTATTGCCAATTTCATATTTTGTAACACTTCAACGAATGTTTGATTAACAAACTAAATGATTTCAAAGCGAGAAATGGTGACACTGTACGAGGAAAAAAAAACATTTTTGTCTTCAGTGCATGAGCTTCTGTATTAGAAATTCTAAAGATATGCTTGTTTTAAAATTGTTTTGTGATATTTCTGTTGAACTGAATTTTATGGTTTGAGTACATAGAACATGATATTTAATAAATAAAGGTAACACATAAAACGTTAAAGAGATGGATATAATTTAAAACCTGAAACCTTTCAGATTTAATTAATTTATTTATTTATTTATTTTAAATTTCCAATAGGATTTCAAGACAGGTTTTTTTTTGGGGTGGGTGGGAGGTCAAAAGCTTAATCTAACTACTTGTACTATTTCATAACCTTTAAACTTGGAAGCAGAGAAATTGACTTATCATCTGTTAAATTGTGTATGTATATTTTTGGAGACACTCTACCTATATTGTTGCATTTAAATGATGTTGTTTTATATTGTCTAAATTATATAACAGTATGATTTCCTGAATGATTAGTCTTTTGGTAACAAATGTTTGATATTTATTGTAACTTTGGTAGGCACACTATAATCATTGTGCATTAGTAGCAGCTGGCTGTAGTACCATTAAAGATTTCACTGAGAATCTTTAAAGAAATGGACTAATTGCTCATTTTTTGTACCAAAATGTATATCAGAATTTATAAACTATTCAGCAAAAATGCTTGAAAATGTATACGGAAGATACATTTATAAATACAGTTGAAATCATATTTTGAAATGCAGACTCTTTTCTTGAACTGAGAGTGATTACAAAGAATGATTTGTATGATTCTCTCCTATGAGGAACAGAAAGCCAACTGTCTTTGCTCTTTTGTATGTTACATAATAGTGTCCCTGACTGCTGTAACAATGGGTACAGGTTCGAATTCGAAGAAGTCATGGTTGTAACTGTTCATCCTTTCATAGGAGGCAGTGGTGGCCACCTATTAGTTGCTTTTATAATGAAATGGCCACCACTTCTGTCTCTTTAGTGGCACAAGGCTAACTGCTGTTAAATAAAGCACCTGGCCATTTAAGGAAAAAAAATAATGGGAGGGGTAGTTTTTTGAAATTTTTCAAGTATATGTAATGTAGTAGAAAACTGCATTTTCCACATGAGCTCGGTGTTTTGATTAATTTAAAAAAAATTGAGATGTGATGTTTTCTTTTCTTTTATCTAATTGTTTACTAGTGGCAACAAATGAGAAAATTTTTTAACCTAATTATCAGCCTAGAACTAAAGTGATCTGAAAAATTATTCTACATGTAATCTTTCTTACACTTAAAATACAACCAAATAAATAAATGGAAATTATAGAAATATGCAAATTATTTTAATAATATGTAGAGCATAAGTATATATATAGCATCTGTAAAGGAGAAAATTATTCTTGTAATAAATCTAGTGTAGTAGAATTTGTGTTGAGCCCCCTAAAAATTTAGCATTATTAGTTTATCAAATATTTTATATGGAAGCTTGGAAATAAGACCACATATAGGTTTGATCACTGACAAAAATTATTGAAATTTAGATGAAAAGTTTTGCCATGTGTATCGTTCTCACTTGATCTTGTGCCATCAGACTTTCATTTGTTTTGCTGTCTTCAACATTTTTTCTGCTATATAACATTCAAGTCAGATGAGGTCCAGCATCTTGTTCAGCTTTTTACCAATAAAGCTAGGTTCTTTTGTAAATGAGGAATTATGAAGCTCATTAAAAGAAAGTAAAAAGTTGCCAAAAACTAGGAAATAGACCATTGACTGATCATTGTTTTTTATATCAGTAAAAGACTTTTGAAGAACATACAAGAAATATGTCATGACTTTTCAGACAACCCAATATTGTAATTGCTAAAATTAATTTGTTAGTCTGAATATTCATTTGTAAATTTCTATATTATGTATATCATTATTAATATGCTTTATGTTACTTTATTATGTAAATTTATTATTTAATACTGTATTGTGTTTGTCACTATGAATTCTGATTTCTTAATTTTTGTAATTTATTTTATATTATTAAAATAAAAAAACTAGTCTATTTTGTTTGATTTTATAGTTTAATTTTGTGTTAATTTCATGTTTCTGTTAGAATCTTTTATGAATTCATAATTTTCACGAAATTAGCTTGGATTTAATGCATTACATGCAAGAGACTGCAGTCACTCTAATATGCAAAGTATAGTTTTGCCATCATGCTTAAGCTCTACCTCATAAGGCTGTATATAATGTGCTAAAAAAGCTCAGCTCCTCCATTATTGGCATCCTAAGTAATCGGTGCAGGTAGATGGATTGGATTCTTTTGATTATGGCAAAGCATACTGGGACTTTCTTCTTAGCTGTATACTTAAATATCTCAACAATTAAAAAAGAATGCCTTTATTTAGTTATCCGTTGTTACATGTACCCATTGAAAGTTAGCTGCCTATGTCAGCTGAGCTTGATGCTGACCCTGATGCTAAACTATGTTTATTAGATATTTAAAGAGCACAGATCATCATCAATAAGCAAGTAAACCAAGTTCATCTTTTGCAATAGATTTTAACATTCTATATAATGTAGGGTGAAATTTATTACATATGCAATAGTGATTTTTTGGCATGTATAGAGGTTTGGGAGTTGATCATAAGATACTGTAGTAAGTTATTATATGTACCTCCTTTTCAATTAAAGAAAAGCCATTATTATTTATGTATAGCATCTTTTATGTATTTGTAATAATAAAAAGCATTAGCAGCAGAAAATTCTGAAGCATGTTTCAAAGTAACTGAATAATGGATAATGTGATTGATTTGTGATAGTGTGTATCTTTGTTAATAAAACAAAAATATTGTGTAAAATGAATATTTGTGGTATAAAATGTATTGAAATCTAAACTGAGAAATGCTAATTATACTGTATTTATAGGTTTGCACAATAATATTCTTATTATGGAATTATAGAAAAGTACCTGTAGCTGTTTTACCTGAAAAATGGCTGTATCCATTAGCTTCTGTATTATCTTATCCTTCAGGTGTTCCTGGTAAGTATTTTGCATAAAGTACTTTTGAAAAGAAAATCTAACACAACAATAAGGTAGACTTTAAATATATATGTGTGTATTATAACAGTAAGTCACATTGGAGTTACATTAAAATAGTTCATTAACCCCTTCGCGGCGGGTAGCACAAACGCACGCTTATCGCGGAGGCCGGCAGTGTCTTACGCGAGCGTCCGTCCAGGGCCGGGGGCTTTTTTGCTATTAACCCCTTCGGGCCGACACTCACGTCTACGTGCCAGCAACGAACACACTCACTTCCCGGCCGACACGCAGGCGTGCCAGAGCGTTTTCCCGTTTATCCCCGACTGTCACGTATTTGTGCCAGTGTCCTGGAACGTTTTAAAAACTATAATTTCTCCCACAAGATGGCACTGTATGTCCATATGGTTTCAGATGCATGTACATTAGACCTTCTACTCGAAATGAGAGAAGCATGACTCACATACACGTGTTTTTGATTATATAAACAAAAGGGCAAATAAATGTTTCCGAATGGCGTGCTTTATGACGTCTCTTTAAATTCGCACGTGGTAGTTGTTTATTGTAAGTAGAGAAGTTTTATTTTCGCTAAAGCGTTGGGTATTTCGGTTTGCAGTTCAGTTTTTAGAAAATAATTAGATCTTGTTAGACGTGAATTCTTTCTGTTTTTACTGTTGCAATGTCGAAGCGTCGAAAATGTTTAACAGAGCATGAAATAGCAGAAATAATGCAAAATATTTCAAATATTGATTCTGAAATTCAGATTCTGATAGTAGTGATAGTGATACAATGATATATTCTGATCATAAAGAATCTGGAGAATCTAATGATGACGAGGACATTTCGAACATCTGTATGCCGAGTACGTCGAAAGCAAGTACTTCTCCATGGTCATCCACAATAGAAAATTTATCGGAATTACCATTTAAAGCTGTTCCTGGAATTAAAGTGGATAATTCAGTTGAAGAAGAAATTGATTTCTTTAGGGTATATTTTGATGATACAATAATGAAATTAATTACTGAAGAGACTAATCTGTATCAGAGGAGTAAATATCCTGAGGATGAATCTGGAGCAACGTCTTCAAAGTATTTACCTGTTACAGAGGAAGAAATGTTTGTTTTATTTGCTCTAACAATTTTGATGAGTATTATAAAAATACCCACAATCAAAATGTACTTTTCAATGAATCCCACGCTTGCAACGCCATTTTTTAATAGCGTAATGAGTCGTGATAGATACGTTGCAATTCTTAGATGTTTACATTTTACTAGCAGCGATGCCAAAAAAATCGGAAAGCTTCAACCAGTTTTAAATAAAATAATTGAAAATTTCAAGTCCGCTTACACCCCTGAGAGGAATATTTGTCTAGATGAAAGTTTATTATTGTGGAAAGGAAGACTTGGATTTCGCCAATACATCCCTTCTAAACGGTCGCGATATGGAATTAAACTTTATAAATTAAGTGAATCTAAATCAGGATACATATACAATTTTATCATTTATACGGGAAAAGATACGGCGTTAAAGGAAACTTCAGGATTATATGCAGAAAGAGTTGTCAAATCTCTACTTGAAGAACTTTCTGGTCAAGGGTACCACTTATATATTGATCGTTTTTTATGTCTCCATCATTAGTGGACGAACTCTTCAGACTACGAACAAATACATGTGGGACTGTAATGAAGAGAAGGAAAGGAATGCCTGAAATTTTTCCGCCACCCAAAATGAAAATCGGTGAGATGTTGGTTTTGCAGAAAAAGAACTTAAACTCGACTGCTTTCAAAGATAGACAAGAAATGCTAATGATATCAACTATGCATGATGCAAAAATGTGTAATACTGGTAAAAAAGATCGAGCAACATCTAATCCTATAATGAAGCCAGAGTGTATCGTAGAATACAACAAAAATATGGGAGGAGTAGATTTAAGCAATTCCGTCATTTTTCAGTACCCATCTTTCAGAAAAACTGTTAAATGGTATAAGAAGCTTTTCTTCAATATCATGGATATGGCTGAATTTAACGCCAATATTCTTTTCAACAAAAAAAGTAAAAAAAAACTTCCTCTCCTGAATTATCGGCTTAATTTAGTTAATCAAATTATTTATCGGTATTCCTCTAAAAGCACCAATGCTAATATCACACCAAGAATCATTAAATCCGCTCAGATTAACTGAAAGACATTTTCCAAAACTTTGTTCAGAAGAGACTGATATGAAAATGAGACGACGATGCTTCGTTTGTTCACATTCCCGGAAAAATCCTCCAAAACGGCAAATGAGTTATTACGAGTGCAAGGAATGTAACGTAGGACTGTGTGTAGATCCCTGTTTTCAAATTTTTCATACGAAAAGAGAATTTTAAGTAATATATTTAGTTTTCAGATGTATAATGTTAAAAGTCATAAAATGGTGTGTAATGAAAATAAAATGTGTAAAATATGAACTTAAGCAAGAAATAAGGTAATTAAAGTATATATAAAAATATCTATAAAGCATAAGCCGTTTAAATACTCTATAGAGCATTATTAAACAATGTGTTGATACTTCAGAAATTTCATGGATTTAGGCTTAATAATCATGCCAAAAGTTTTTAAATATCAAGAAGAATTAGAATTTTTTTAATATTCTTAATGGAGTGTTTTTTTGGGGGGGGGTTAGGGTACTGTAAAGTATTGCACTTATTGTATTCCAAGGTATTTTCAACAGTGCAGTTAATATGCAACTGAGTCATTCATATTAATATACATTTTTTAATAACACAAATATTTTCAAGTTTAAAAAAAGATTTACATAGCTCTAGAAGTCTCATTAAAAAGTGTTTTTAAGGTACTTACGTACTATGACGACTACCTTGGCGACATTTGGAGATAAAAATCTTCATTGGCATTTTTTAGTTTATGTTTCTAAATTAAATAAAAGAACTTCATCAAAGCAAATTAATTTAAATTCTTTTAAAAATGAAAGCCCCAATTATAAAAGAACAAAAACTTAAAATACTAAAATCCCGAATATATATATATATGTATACATATAAAAAAATTATATACCAAATACGAATAGAAAAAATTAATCTTTTTTATTTTTACTACTGTAAATGATAATTAACAATTATTAAACTTACTTCTGAATCAGTGAAAGTTACATAAATGAATTATATTTTTGATACATAATATGCGTACAAATTTTTAAAAAATTGAGAGGCATTTAGTGTTAACTTTAAATAACAGATGGCAGCACAATATAGTTAACTTACTTAAAACTGGTGAAAAGCAAATATTGACGTTAATGATAAGGAAAATGGCGGGAAATAGCTTTCAAAATAGCATCAAAAGGCGTAAATGTAGCAAAAAAAGCAAATGCGGGACTAGGGCGAGATAATACTCTTTATTTCAGCGCCCTCTATAACCTATATTAGGGTTAACCTCTTTTTATGGCCGCCCGACCGGTATAGTGGTTAGCGTCGCCGACTGCCGTGCCGAAGGGCTCAGGTTCAAATCCCGCTTATAACCAATGTTAGGCTTAACCTGTATAACATACAAAGGTTGCCGGATTTGGCGAGATATCTAGGTAGTCGTCATAATACGTAAGTACCGTTTTTAAATTTAATTTTAATTATGCTCAGTAATTCATATTTTAGTTTTTTAGCAGTGTATGTATTTGTGAAATGGAGATGGATAAATATGCATTATTTGGGCAACTTTAACATTTTCTTAATCCGGGGGGGGGGGGGAGGAAGACAGAAAAAGTACCAAAATCATACACACACAAAACAAGTAGAAACAACATATTACAAAAGTAATCATTTTAAATCTTATTCCCTTTTTTAAAAACAATATGACAGTGCATTAATGAATATATGGGAGTAGCCCATGTTACAATATACATCATGACTCACTTAAAAAAAGTTCAGTAGTGAAAATCAAAGTACGAAAATTAATTGCAACTGTGATAAGTCTAAATAATACTTGCTTCATAAATGAAATTACTTTATATGCAAAACATAGGGTTTGACCTATTTTTCACACTGACTGTGAAAGTTATGCTTGTTTTATCGTGCCTTTTCTTGTTGTATTTTGGTGAGTAGAAATGAGAGGTGAGGAGTTTAATTTATTAAAAAAAAATGTTTTTTGTTACTGTATTTAAAATTTGTGTATTTTTCATCCATTTCATTACTTTCCCCGTTTTTTTTACAATACTTTTGATACATTTTTTAAATGTTGTCAAGAATAGCAATAAATCGGCAACAGCAGATCTAATGTAAATTACTTAAATTTGACAAAATGAACTACATGTGCTATTTGTTTAGTCACTCCAGAAGTAAGCATTCAGCAGCATACAAAAAAAGATAAGAGCAGGTTATTTTGAAATAACTTTGAGATATGTCTTGCAATTCTGTAAGATAATTATTGCTCTGCTCATTGTTGTTTATTTTATGAGATAATTTCAATAAATCTTGTTGCAGTCCTCATTACTTATGATTCTTACATTTGAAAGTTGGACTGATATTTATGCTAACAACGATGATTTTATTATAGTTTATTTCATTTGTCATGAGAAAATCTGTGAGTAATCAGCCACGTTTTCTTTTTGAAAAATATATTTACAATTTTTAATATTCTGACCACTGAGGAAAATAACAGTTATAAAAAGACCATGTTTTTAAGTCAAGAATTTTTGATTTGAAGGACTGTTCTAAAAAAAAGGCATTTTATCATGTATTCAAGTATGTAAAAATGGCCACAAAACTTTTCAGACTTTTCAGTGTGTTTCAAGAAGAATCATGTGATTTTTAAAAAAAATCATAACTATTCAGATTTTAATCTGTTTTAATCAAATAAGGTATAGGCAGAAAGACAGAAATCTTGTGTTTCATGCACGTGGTGACAGGTAGCACTGAAGTTCTTCCTTCTCCCGGCATTTTAGTATTTTGTCTAGATGGCAATTACACAACAGAAATTGTTCTGTGTTTTATACTTCGCAAAGTGTCAGTTACCATGCGTTTTGCTGACAATACCCTGGTTTACAATAATCTACCACTCAGAGCATTAGGTGATAGTATAAACAATTCCAAGACACAGTTTGTCTATGTAAAAGGAAATCACCTGGTCATACACACATGTCAGATGAAAATGTGGAGTGCATCTCAGAGAATTTTGCATGTAAGTTCACAGAAATCCACACACCATTCTGGTAGGCAACTTGACATTCCTGCAACATCTGCTTGTTTTGTGGAAACATTTGTTTCTCTAACCCTAGAGGATTCAGTTGCTGTAAGCTCTTTATACAGATGGCAAAGAACAGCATATGGATATTTGTGAATTTATACTTCAAAATGTGTCACAAGATGACAATTTTTTTAGCAAGTTTTGTGTTTAATGATGAGGCTACTTTTGATTTACTAATTACTACTTCCTTAAGTGGCATGGTGAACTACCACAATGTTAGAATATGGGGTATAGAGCAGCCACATCAAATTGTACAGCATTAGAGAAACTCACCAAAATTTAAATGTTTTTTGCACTTTTTTGAAAAAAGGTGTATGATTTCTTTTTTCCATGGAGACCACTATTATGGAAATCGCATATTGTGGTATGCTTTATAATTGGATTTTCTCACTGTCAGTGTTGCTTGGACATTCAAGACTTTTTTTAGAATTGCATTCCTTAACAATGAATTGGCCATTTGAGACCTTATGATTCTGTTAATCAGTGGCTTCCAAGATTACCAGAATTCTCAGTATGTGATATCTTCGTGGGGAGGCTTATAAAAGACTCCATTTATGTGCCTTTGCTTCCGGCTATATAGCAGAACTGAAGATATGTTTAACAATAGCTGTGAATGCAGATATGCTCACGAAAGTTTGGGGTAAATTTGACTACCACATAGACAAATGCTGTGCAAGCAAAGGGGGATATATTGAGCACCTTTAATTTGTTTGTAATAATAGCCATGCAATATAAAATTAATCTTAAGTTTCTATGTTCAATAGTTTTCATATTATATGCATTTCAAATCAGGTGATTCTTTTTTAAAGATCTTATATATGTAAATGAAAGCATGTAGAGGTGCAATGTAAAAAGTGGCAAGCAAAACAAAAGTGTAAGTTCCAACTAGTTCAGTGGCTCCAAATTATTGTTTATAACTGCACTATGATTAATTTGTTGTTGGGCAGAGGAGCTGATATTGATTAAGTGGTGTGAGAAACAACTGAAACTTTCCATACTTTTTTTAGTGTTTTCCATGGAAATAACACTGAAATTGGTAAATGCATCTTTTATCTGAAAGATCTTTACAACTGCACATGAAAATATAAAATAGAAATTAATGAGCATGGTTGTTTGCTTTTATCCATTATTTAGCTTCTGAAGAAAACTGTTTTTGTCATATTTAAAGCACGTAATAAAGAATCAAGTCATTTTTATTTCCTTGTACGAAGGAAGTAAAGGATGTATTGTAATCATGAAAAATTCTGGATGCCATATTTCAACAAAAATATCCATTTTGACTTCTATCAAACATAATTTAACGATGTTTTTGCATAGCATCTGTACATAAGAACAGAGTAAAGGAGTCTATTTCCCCAAACAAATTATAAAACTGATTTAAAATGGATTCAGAAGAGATTTTTTATGGTGTCTGTACATATAGCGTGAAAATTTATGTATGTTTCTTGCATAACTCAAAAACGAGTAGCCACAGAATGATGAAATTTTGTATATAGGAATGCTATAACATGTAGATGTGTACCTCCCTTTTGGTTGAAATCGGCTGCACCGCAAGTATATAAATATATATATATATATATATATATATATAACCACTCTGTTACTCGGCTCATTAAGCTCAGTATTTTTTATTCTTATATGTTGGTAAATTGTGCATTTTTTGCTTTAAAAATAATTGAATTATGTTGTTCTAATCTTTCAGATAAGGTTTTTATGCCTTTAGTTAATCTGCAGACAATAAGACAATATTTGTAGAATTGTCAACAATTTAAAAGTTGTTTAAGTGTGAGTAAGCTTAATTATTTTTACCATAGCTGCCATGTTTGTTTACATTTGAAACTTAGCAGAATGGTGGATTTGTTGTCAATCTAGAGAAACTAAGCTTCGCAACAACAAAGATAATACCTTCTTTTATTATTGCGAATTAAATCATGCTTAATCCATTCTGGAATTTATTCGAGGGAATAAGTGTTTAAGATTTACTTCATAATTTTTAATATAGATATTTTCATTCTTTATGTATTTTTGAATTGTCGCAAAATGAGAGCTGAATTAATTGAATGAGAAGTACTGAATCATCTGTTAAAAATCATCTGTGTGTGATGTAAATAAGATGTATAGAACACTTCACTATCCAATGACAGCTTCATCTCTTTTATACATTTATTATGTGAATAAGCTTCATAATAATAGATATAATTGATTAATTCATAGATATAATTGATTGATTCTTCATAATAATCTTATAATAATTGATTTCAGTAAAGCATTTGTAACAAAAATATAACTTTTTCATTAATTAGAATTTTGAATTGAAAATATGTTTTGCCTTCTGTTTGCACCATAATATGAATTTCTGAATATGTTGATCATTAGCCATTTAAGTTTTTCAGCTTATGCTCAAATACTGTTTTCAATAGCTTATCAAATATAGTTCATTCCAAAAGTTGAAGGAGAACCTGTGCTGCCATCTGTTGAAAGAAATCGAAATTTCCTGTGCTACTGAAAGCAGATTTTAATCAAAATTCAGTTTGATAAGCTTTGAAAAATAAATAAATCATCATATTTAAAAATAAATCATAAGCTTTTGAAAACTATTGGCCTAATTATTGCTTTTATAATTGAATAGTTTATTTAAGATAATGAAGTAAGTAATATTTATAATAAATCATTTCAAATTCAGAGTTTAAATTGGAGTAGTTATATTTAATTGATTGTATATCTGCAATATGAAATGCAAAACTAGATTCATATAGTATATTCTTTTGTCCTTTGAAATCTTATAGAAAATGCATGATGATAAATGTTATACAACTGTTATTAAAAATTGGAATCTGCTGAATCTCATTACAATTCTGAAATCACCATAAAGATATTTGTTTTTTAGTCTTTAAACATATATTTTCAACACATGTTTTATGTTTCCTAGAAAGGAAAAGGTGCTTGTGATAAAAATTTTGAGCATAAAAATTATTAAAATATTGCTGAAAAATTATTAAAATTTATAACTTCACCACTCTCCTGCATTTAGTTGGTCTTTGGCAAATTGGAAAAAAAAAATTATCTCATGAATAAATCTGTTTCGTTATAAGACAGAAAGATAGGGAAAAATGGTTATATTTTAGTATGCATTTTGAAGAAGTTTCAAGAGTTTATCTATGAAACTGATAAATATTATGAAACAAGAAGTGATAGTTTCTAAGATGGATTTAGCTGGAAAAGTCTAGAAAAAAAAATAATAATGGAATCTACACATACTTGCTCATTAAAATTATTTCCTTTATGGATACAGGAGTAAACTCACAGAAAAGGGAGATGGTGCCTTTGGTAGTTGATGTATAGTACTTTCAACAGGTACTAATAGTAATATCAAAGATGACGAACTATTTACTTAAATGTTAAAGAAAAAAAGTTTAAAAGATTGGAATGCATTATTCTTTCCTATATATTGTTCTAATAAGCACTTAAGAGTATATAAATTTATTCAAATATCCACTCTAATTTGATGTTGGTTTTATAGAAAATCTTTTGTTGATTTTGGAGGAGACGTGCATATGTCATCATTAAGAAATAAAAGTATTCTGAAATATTCTGCCCTGTAGACTAAAAGTATGTTATTTACACTGGTTATCATAAATTAAGGAAAAATCACGATTACTGAAAAACTAGTAGAATTCTTTGAAAAATACCCGCAATATACAACACGTAGTAAGGTATCAAGTAACATAAAAAGATATTACCAGACAATTATGGTAGTATAGAAATTAGCACATGTATAAAATGAACAAATCGAAGGTGTCCGTTTGCTATAGGAAAAGTACCATCAATATGGAATATGATCGCCTCTAGAAGCAATACAGCACAAAACAGCGATGTGTGACGCTTTCAATTATGCGGTCTATCAGTTCCATAGGAAGCGAGAACCATTGCTCTTGCAAAGGAGTTGCAAGGGTCTGAGGGGGCGGATTGAGAGCAGCTAGACTTCTCCTTAAAGCATCCCAAACGTGCTCGATAGGGTTCAAGTCCGGGGATCGAGCTGGCCACTCCATACGCATAATTGTTTTCTGTTGAAGATAATCATCTACGAAGCGAGCCCTGTGTGGTCTTGCGTTGTCGTCCTGTAACAGGAAAGCGTCACCTATTATCCTGGCATATGGGTGCACATAAGCATCAAGGACGTCATCTCTATAAACCTGAGCATTCACGGTTCTCCTTGGAAAGACATGGAGGTCTGTGCGTCCACCCAAAGAGATGCCACCCCAAACACAAACACTGCCTCTTTCGTATGCATCTCTTTCACAGATGTTTGGTGGATGATAACGGGTTCCAGGTTCTCTCCATATCAAATAACGTCTACTATCCCTTTCTAGACTAAACCTGGACTCATCCGTAAAGAGAACAGCCCTCCATTGTCAGGCATCCAGTGGACACGTTGACTTGCCCACTTCAAACGGTCCCTCCTATGGCGTGACGTGAGCGGCACGCAAATGGCTGGTCGCCTCGCATACAGACCACCTTCGTGAAGCCTTCTACGCACAGTTGAAGCTGACACCAACCTTCCGGTGGCCGCAGCAAGGGAGGATCTAAGAGTCGCAGTAGCGGCTCTAATCCTGCGTGTGCACATAGTGTCAAATATCGGTCATCGGCGCTCGTCGTAGCAGTTGGCCGTCCTTGGCTGAACTGCCTAGATGCCGAATCTGTGGTATGAAATTGCCTCCAAAGTCTGTGAACCACAGAAGGACTCAACTTTTAGCCATCTGGCCACTTCTGTTTGACTTTGTCCTGCCCCTAGTCTCCCAATGACTCTCCATAGTAGTTCTGTAGGCAAATGATGCCTGGAGGTCATTGTTACGAATTGGCTATCTCAGGTTTCTGATGTCACTATCACAGTGAAATACGTGGGCTTACTCTCAAACGTGGACTTTTATGCTCTTCGCAGATGACGTATTCCGAATGCAGCGCCACTAATTTGCATATTGCAGTTTTACTCAGCTACTCTTACTTGGCAACATATTCAAATTTTACACGGTTTGGCTTATTTGTGAGGGAGTATCGCTATTTTTGTGATTTTTACTTAATTTATGATAACCAGTGTGAATAGGTGAAATAAAAAATAAATATAAAAAAGGAAGCAATGAAATGTAACATTATCTATCATGGAAAATAGAGTCTACCATTCTCTGATTTCCGAAATTACACTCTGTTTCCGTTGTAACTAGGAGTTATTAAAATAAATAGTTCCTCAGTTTTAAATATGGACTATACTACCGAGAACAAACGTTCCGTGCCACTATGGCGGCTGACTGTGCCTTCACTGAGTCATTGGTACCCAAAACGTGAAAAGACCATATCGCTTCGATCAATATGCTGACCGATTCGTTTGTTTGACCGGCCGGTGTTTTTAGCCGTATGATGCGACCCCCTCAAAGTCTGACAACTATTCGTAATGCCATCGAATGCGTCTAAGGCATCTTTCTTTACAGTGTCATATATCGAAGTCGTCAGTTTCGTTGTAAATGCTCGGTACTCGCCGCACCTGCAATTTTACATTCTACCAGGTGTGCACTTCAGATGCGAGTTGTCTCGCTCCGCAATGCTGATGCTGAAATTTTAATCATTTACACAACTTACCAAACTACATTTACATGCCGCGTTACGTAGTTGTGGCTCAATTTTTTCTTGGGTGCATATATGTTTTTGCAACAGAGTGTATTTAATTTCAAAATCTGGGATTTTTGTCATGATCTTTGATTTGCCTTCAGTGTTAAGTTAAAAAATAAATTAAAAAAATTTGAGATAGTTTTTTTTTATTTAAATGTCAGTTAATGATACTCTTTTGCGATTTATGATTATGTAACGTTCTTTATTTCACAATTTTGTTACCTAAGGTATGATGAAATAATTTTCACTGAAGAATTTCTAAGCTTTTAAATGCTGAAAACAAATTATTAATATTTTCGTGCAGTTTTGTTGGTTTGGAATCATAATTTAACAGATCTTACAAAAAATTTAAACTAGAAATGTGTTTAATTTTGCATGTAATGTTAGGAGTTGCCCATGTGCCAATACTGAAGCCTACGACTTTCCAGACCAAAAATCTACGAGGCGTATTCGGAAACTAAGTACCGTTTTGAAAAAAAAAAAAAGTAAAACAATATTTTGAATCCAATTTTATTTTTACATGAAAATACATGTCTTAAACTATTTTTCAACATAGTTTCCGCCAATGATCAAACACTAGTCATAGCGAGTGACCAGTTTTTGTATACCATCGTCAAAGAAACTTCCCGCCAGTTTCGATAACCACGACTC
>KK118323.1:70999-94534 GCA_000611955.2 Stegodyphus mimosarum | reverse complement strand
TTTTTTTTTTTTTTTTTTGTTAAAAGTTTAAAATTAGTGTATGTTTCAAAGATTTCAATCTAAACCTCAAATTTTCCTTTATAAGGCTTGATTATTAAATATCTTTCAGAATTTACAAAAATTGTTTAAGAAATGCAGTTCTCATTGAAATCTAAATGAAGTGCAGCAATGCTGTTTAGTTAATGAATAGTTATTAAGGCGTTCATGGGTAAACTCAAAGAATGCTAATATAAATATTTTTCTTTTGTTGTCATAAATCATATTTAGAATAAGTTTATAACTTTTGTTCCTTTGAAAGGTCTTGCAATCTAAAATGTTCAGTATATCTGGAGAAACAAATTGTAACTATTTTTTTTCTTGAAATTTATTATAATATTATAAAAATTAGTTGCTAAATCGCCTAGAAGCAGGAAATAATAAAATGTAATGATGTTCGCGACGCAGCATTTTGCGATTTTTCAAAATTTCAAAGTTTTTCCCATGAATCTCATGATCGATTCCCAAAACGAAAATATGTAATAATAAATGAATAATTAAAAGCAGAAGGTTTATATATTTATTAATACGTAATAAGATCTAAATCTAACATAAAAAGAAAGGAAATGAATCTTGGAAAAACGCGATAAGAATGCAGGGAATTCTGAAAATCGTAATGTTCACACGAAGCGAAGAATAAGGATTTCATGTGACTAAGACTATTCTGATTTCGGATTGAATGTGTAATACACATATGAGGTATAAGGTCTACTGAAAGAAAAAGATCAGACAATAATACGTTCTTATACAGCTACGTTTTATCGAATTGAACCTAGTACAACGTTATTACGAATGATCCGGTTTCGTAACACTATATTTTGTAAAATATTGAAAATTAAAAGGAAAAAAATGGTTACAACATGAAAGGAAGTAAAAAAATCTTCCAGAGTTTAGTCATAACACTATAAATGTGTGACATATGCGCCTCTTGTTACAGAATATAGAGCCAAACCGTACTCTAAGTATGTCCGTATGTGTTGCAATGTTTCGCGATGATTGTCGGCAAGAAAGGGAAAAAAAAAAATCTCAGGCCATAAAGTCAGGATAAAGTGACTGTCTGAAAATCGAATGTTATCTTTCCCATGCTGACCAGTTCGGAGACGTGGAAGTTTATAATTTAGGTAGTGGCGTATTTTATTGTGCTAATGAAATAGAATCCATTCAGGCTGGAATATGAAATTTTCTGAATCATATTTTATTTGAGGAAATAAGGAGAACTGCAACATACCAAAATGAGACATACCTTCACGGAGTTGTAGTCAAAGAGAAAGGTCAACAAGACTATGGTCAAAGTTCAACAAGACTATGGCAATTTTCCTTGCTGCATATCCAGATATTGTGAAGGTTGCCATTCAGCATTAATGGAAGGTCGCTTCATCCCTGAATATCCGATTGCAAAATTGTCATCTTGCAATGGCTTCTACGGGTATTTAGAAAATTCACATCGCTTGTTACATATACAGGCGATGCAGTTTAATTGCAATCGCCGCCGCAGATTTTTCAGATGATTGTCAGATAATTTAATTTTTATGGGCTTCGAGTGCAGAATTTGCACATGGATTTTTTTCTTCTCTCATTGATTTCTTTAATAATGCTTGGTCGTCTGGGGCTCTTGCCTTTATTTAGACAACCAGTGACCTTAAATGTTGACACATTCGCAGAATATTCTGGTTGTTTAGTGGATCTGTATTAGCTTTCGAAATGTATGTTACACAGTAACAATGAATAAATACTTTGCATATTCCTAGAACATTTCCCTTCGTTTTGATTATTTAGCAGTTTTCTCTTTGACAGTCGATGTATAGTTTCTACGATAATATAGGAAAACCTTGCTAGAGAAAATACACACACACGAGAAAAAAAAAATCTTCTTTTTCGCCAAAACCCCATAGCGCTGTATTCGATCCACGCCATTATTGGATACAACATATTATCTTTAGCACTTCTGAAACATATAACAATTAAAAAAAACCTTAATCGAAGAAACTCTTTCATCAAGTCATAGTATTGCTGCAAAGAGTTTTGGTGGGATCTTCTGCTGTCGTTTGAAGTGGAAACAATATTCTTCTCCAGGAGTATGATTATTCCTTTTGTCAACGAAAAGTCTGTTTAGAGATTCGCTTTTTTTGCAGCAAAAATGTTTTAAAGCTATTTGACCTTGCTTTGGAATTTAGGAACCATTTCATTTAACCCTTTCGCGCCGATTGTCACGTATACGTGCCAGAAGGAAATGCACTTATTTCCTGGCCGACACGCTGGCTTGCCAGAGCGTTTCGTCGTTCACTCCCGGCCGTCACATATTTGTGCCAGTGTCTTGGAACGTTTTAAAATTATAACTTTTGACACAAGATGGCATTGTATGATCATATAGTTTCAGGTACATGTAGATTTGACTTTACTTTACATTTACTCAAAATGAGAAGAGCATCACTTACATACACGTGATTTTTGATAATACAAACATAAGGGGAAAGGAATGTTTCCGAATGGCATGCTTTATGACGGTTCTTTAAGCTATCATATACGTTAAAATTAGTGTTTAAATATATTTTTCCTTTATTTTACATGAAAATGTATAAAAAAAATTGCTCACTTTGAGAAATAATTTTCGGAAGCGCTGTTAAAATTATTCCAAGGTTTTAATCGATAAAATACATTAATAAACTTTTAAATTAATAGAAAAAATACAAGAAAGTCTGTTTACAAAAGTAAAATCTTTCACGTGAACTGGAAGATGGACACTCAGTGAGCTCAGTCTCTGACAAAATGTACATATGAGAATCATTAGAAATACCGCTTTGTAACTCTTTAGGAAATGAATCATCACTTTCATTCCTATCACTAATTGGTTCATTTATCTGATAAAAAACGCTTACTCGCCATAATAAGCTGAAGTCGTATAAGGTATATAATTAAACTGCAGGCTTTCCGAAATAAAAGCAATGCTAAACGTAATAGAACCTTACATAGTAACCCTAAAAGTCTCTACATAGTAGCAAAAAAATACAAAAAGGATTCGAAGGGATACAGAAACGCGAATGTGTATATCACGAGAAAACGTTCTGACATGCAAGCGTGCCGTTCGAGAAATGAGTGCGTTTCTTGCTTTTTAATGGATTTAGGCGTAATAGCAAAAAACCCTTCTGCTCTGGACAGAAACTCACTAAAGAGACTGACCTCCAATGAAGAATTTCATTCTACAAAATTCACAATCCACACAAATTCACAAATAAAAATCGTTCTTCGACAAATACATGCATTATGAGAATCTGTTCAGAAAAATAAAAGGTGTGGTACGCAAGCATGAAGTAGGATTCATGTTGGATGCTGCAAAGATTCATATATAATAAGCTGCAAAGATTCATCTTTGATGTACAAGTGTTCCCGTTGTCTAATGAATAAGTGAAATGTATGCTCTTTAAAATGTACCACATCGACAAGACAAATGCGTATAAAATAATGAGTCCTTTTAAAGTCTTGCGCGAAGCTGTGACCGATACGATACGTTTTTCCTATGAAAAAAGTGGGTTATGTGATGAGCAATCAAACATGCTACATATTTTTGCCTTTCCAACAGCTGAAGGTCATTATCATGACATCAAACGTGTCACACATTTTGAACGCTGGTTACGTAAGAGTATCTGGGTGGAATACGCCAGAGCAGTGATCTCAAACTGCCGCATGCACGACCGGAAAGCAGTCGGGGGAACTAATTTTTTTTATACAAGATTTCAAACAACTAACTAAATTTTATCTTAATTTCAAATTTCACTTACGAAATATTTATCAGAACACACACATAAACAGATAATAATAACATAGCAAAGGAAAAAAATTCAATTTTATCGTGCTTATTTTCTGTTTGCAACTAATTTCTAATTGTGACATTTCGTAATTCAAATGTACTAGCAGGTAAATATTAGATTTTTGGACCGACATTTATTTCAAATAATTCTAATATGTTGACTTAATCACTAATAATTTATTTTTAACACAAACAAATTAAGAAAGCTTACCAGATTTTCAAAGAAAATTTCCTCAGTGGAACAAAACTTGAGAACAAATAACGACAACTTATTCTCTTTCATTTATATAGGAAATGTTTATCAATACCTGCAAAAAAATTACACATGATTGTATGTAAATAATTGTACATTTCTTTATTTTTTACCACAGCTTGGCACTTGATCGCGTTTCCAGTTTGATAACGTTTGTACCTTGGAGAAAAATTATTAGAAACTATCTTCACGGATTGTAAGTGCTCAACGGTCAGTCTTGTCCTTTTGTTAGACTTGTTAATTTTTAATTGCGAAAAAAGCTTCGCTCATAAATTTGCTTCTAAACAAATGCATCTGGTTATATGTATTCGACATGGAAAATTTAATATCGCTTGCATCTGGGCCAGGAGCCGGCAACCTTGTTATGGTGTGCGAAACCAATTTACCAACATGATTCAGGGTGTCGCATAGTAGGAAATATTTGATACAATGGCGATTCCCGTGGCAGTGCATGCAGTATTAGGGAATAGAGGACAAGGATTTAGATTCAGAGTTTTATTTATATGTTGTAGTATATCCTTAGAAAATTCAATCAATCAATCATTAGGAGTTAATTTTAAAAAAAGGCGATTTATTAACACCTCACAACAACATACAGGAAAACTATCAAACTATATGTAGAATAACAAAAAATAGCTTTTCTTTAAAAGTTCAGAGCGTGAGTTCAACAATCACATCTCACTTCTGCAGCTTGCGTGCGTTGAATTAAGTATTTTTCTCTATATCGTCGGTAGAGCGCGTTGCCGACAGTATTCATTTCTTACAGTCTTCCTCCCTGGCTGCGAAGACGTCTCGGTGAGTATCCAGAGGAAGAATTGTGTGGCTTTTTTTGAAGTATTCTTAGAAACGTTCTTTCTTGGTCTTCCTCTTTTCTTAAGCGGATAGACTGGCTCAGTTTCATTAGAGATTTCATTAAATGGTCGGATAGCAGACTTATGATACGTTCCAAGAGGCACGTTTGGATCTTTAATATTAGCTATTTCATAGCTCACAGGAGAATATGTCTTTAATATTATGTAGGGACCGTCTCGTCGGGGTGCGAATTTTACGGACCATTTTTTGGTCTTATTGCTAATAGGGTGTGACGTTACCCATACTTTGTCTCCAGCTGAGTACTGAATTGCACAGCGCCGGTTCTGGTCCGGTCTCCGTACTTCTTTCTTTGGTCTTGATTTCGTTCGACGAGATCCTTAATTTCGGTTGAAATATTTGCAAATTTTCTAAGATCAGGAGTGATTTCTTTGACAAAATAATTATTGATTTAATTATTATTAATTATTGGCTATTATTATTATTATTGGTTATATAGTCGACAGTTATTCGTTTGATGTCATGCTTTATATCATCTAGAGTTCTGAGTTCCCTTCCAAACTGGAGGAAGGCTGCACTGTGTGATGTCATGTTACATTTTGCTGCATTTAACACAAATCGTATTGTTCGTAGTTTCTCAAACCATGTAGTACGATCGTTACCGACAAGAATTGCCAGCTTTTGCTTCAAATCCTTATTCTTGCGTTCTACAGGGTTTGCCTGAGGGCAATAAACAGGTGTTAACACTTAAGTTATGTCGAGTAAATAGAAAACTTGTTGTAAAACAGCACTAATAAATTGCGTGACATTGTCGCTGATAAGCCGACGTGAAAACCCATAGCGAAGAAACACCTCTTCTATAAGAGTTATAGCACACTCTTTGGCAGTGGCGTTTTTAAAGGCGAAAGGTTCCACCCACTTAGTACTTGTATCTTCAATAATGAAGATTCATTTATGTCCATTCACAGTCTCGGGTTGAGGACCGAAAAGATCTATGACTAGGGTTTCGAACCTTTGGGAATATATAGGTGTTCTCAAAAGTCCCGCGGGCTTTTGGTTGCTAGGTTTATACCTGTTACATTCCATACAATTACGAGCGTACTCTGAGATGTATTTTCGCATTCCTGGGAAGTAATAGCGTTATGTTATTTTGTGATAAGTTCCCTCTGCTCCGTAGTGTCCTGCGGTTGGTGCTTCGTGATACTCTTTCAAAACATTTTCTCGTTCCTGGATTGGAACGACGAGTTGCATCTCTTCTGATTCTGTGTCTGGAGAGTACCGATAGAGTACTCCTTGGGTCATAAGATAACCACGACTTGTCCAGTTTGCGTAGTTTTCATCTTTTGAGCCGCTCTCGAAACAGTCAATGATTTTCTTTAAATCGTTATCCTTTAATTGCTCTGCTCGAATGTCACTTGTTTTTCTGGTGGGCAGATCAACAGTTACCATGCACAAATCACAAGAGAGCTCCTTGTATTCACAGGCAGAGCGAGACAGCATATTAGCGAAAACATTCGACTTTCCTGGTATGTATTGTACCCCTAAGTCGTAAGCCTGAATTTGGAGAGCCCAACGTGCAAGTCTACCGGTCGGTGACTTTATGGTCAACAACCATTTTAGCGGTTGGTGAACCGTCGCTACAGTTATTCTAGATCCTTCCACGTTTCCGCGAAACTTTTCTAATGCCCATACAACTGCAAGGGCTTCACGCTGTGTGGTCGAATAGTTTCTTTCGGATGGCGTTAACAGCCGCCTTGCGTACTCAATCGGGTGTTCTTGTTCTTGTCTTGGATAAGGACAGCACCCAGTGCGTAATTTGAGGCATCCGTTCTGAGAACAAAGGGTTTAGTCTCATCTACGGGTGGACAAGTCAAGTATTCGGGTGGACAAGTCAAGCTTTTTTTAGGAATTCAAATGCAGTTTGTTCTTCCTGTCCCCATTTCCAAGTGAAGTGCTTCTTCGTGAAATTACTCAATGATCTTGCGATCTCTTCAAAATTAGGAATGTAGCGTCGATACCAACTGCAAGTCTGGAGGAAACTCTGTACTTGCTTCACATTCTGTGATGAGGGAATTTGTTGAATGACTTTTACTTTGGCAGGGTCTACTTCAATTCCAGAACTTGTGATATAATGTTCAAGATATTTCACTTCAGAACAAGCAAAATGACATTTGTTTCGATTGACATGAAGTTGAATTTTAATAGTCGATCAAACACTAAGCGCAAGTCTTCAAGATGCTCCACAAGAGTAGAAGACATTACAATAATATCATTGAGATAAGTAAGAGTGTTGACTTTTAATCCATTCCGAAAAATCTCCATTAATCTTTGGAAGGTGGCTGGTGCCGTCTTCAATCCAAAAGGCATCCTGATGAATCTATATTATCCAAACTGGAATACAAAGGCAGTTTTGTCTTTGTCTGGAGGGTACATCTTAACCTGGTGCTACCCTGATATCAAGTCTATGATAGACATGTTTGCATTATGAAGAATTTCATCCATACGAGGCAGCGGGTATGGATCAGACTTAGTCATAGAATTCGGTTTCCTGTAGTCAATACATAATCGAAAGTCACCGTTCGGCTTGGGAACTAAAACAACGGGGGCTGCATATGGTGAATCGCACTCTTCGATTATGCCTGATGCAAGAAGTGCATCGATTTCTTTCTTCAAAATCTTCTTTCTTGCTGGAGATAGTCTGTAAGAAGTTGTAGCCGTAGGAGGTGAGTCACGCGTATCAATTCAGTGCTCGATGTAAGGAATTGGTTCTCCCCCCGGAGAGAACGTAGTTTCGTATTTTTCTAATAAGGCATTCAAACGTTTTCTCTGCTCTTCAGTTAGATTTTCACCTTCGTCTGGGCGTAGTAGGCAAAGATTTGTTAACTTGTCACAGGATTGGACTTGAACTCTTTCAGCAAATGGAAAGTATTTATTTGGATTGTCACCAAAAAACCACTTTTGCTCACGAATATTTAGAACTACTCTAGCTTCTTTTAGGAAGTTTTCTCCAAGCAGTGTTCGGTTACCTGTAGCATTAGGAAGAGTTATCAGTATCAAAGGGAAGGTCCGTTCTTCAAGGCCAAGTTTCACACAAGTTGTGTAAGCATCTTTCGTTGTTTGGCTGCCGTCGGCGAGACAAACAGTGCAAGAGGATTTCTCGAACTTTACCCCATCTTCTTTTAAGATTTGGTAGAGTTTTTTTTTCCAATGATTGAATGACTTGCTCCACTATCCGCACAAACTGTGCCATATATTCCATTGATGGAGATATTCATCACTGCAGTTGTCTTAGAGTGTTCCCCAACTTTTGTATAAAAAATTGTCAAAACCAGCTGAGGCTGAACTCGTGGAGTGCTGACAATCTGGGCATTTTGATTTAGTAAATCCAACTTTGCCACAACCATAGCAATAGAGGGTTGGTTTATCTGTTACATTGGTATATGTCTTCTTCACTGGTGCGGATTTTGGGATGCCACCTTCCGAACTGGAAGTTTTCTTTCGAGTTGCTGAGATTACAACTTTGCTTTGATTATTATGTAATCGTAAGTGTCCATCTTTTCTACTAATTCTGCAGGCGAGTTTAAGTTCGGCCAAATGTCCAAAAAATTATCCCTTATTTCTTGAGAAACTCTCTTTTTCATTTGGTCAGCTATAATGAGTTGCTTCAAATCATCAAATTTTGTAATGTTTAATTCTTTAAGCCAGTTTTCAAACTGGTCAGTTCAAAGTAGAAATCACGCCAAGTACTTTCTGGTTTCTTCCGATGTAGAGCGAACAGTTGTATGAATTTATCAGGTGTGAGCTTACATTTCTTTAGAAACATTTAATTCATCTTTTGGTAATCTCTTGATTCCTCTTCTGGCTCACGAGCAATCAATTTTCCTATTTCTGTTGGTAACGATGCCACTAAATACGGAACCCAAGTTTCTTCTGGAACCTTTAAAAACTTCGGTTGTCTCTCAAAAAAGATTTAGGAACAAGGCCATGTCATTATCCTTAGGATCATATTTAGATAAAATTTTTCTCAAGATCCCAACTGGGTTTTTTAACCTCAACAACAGGACCTGCTGTAGTGGACAGGGCGTCTCCTGAACTTCAAGTTGAAGTCTCAACCGTTTCAATTCATAAGCTCGCTCTTTTTCTTTGGCTAATTTCTCTTCCTTAGCAGCTTCTTCTTGAGCAATACGTACTAATTCAGCTTGTTTCTCGTTCTCAAGTCTTTCTTCTATTATATTAGTTAACATATATTTCACTAATTCTTCATCATAATTATCGGATTTCGTTATGAGTTCTTTTAATTGTATCACTTTTAGATTGTCTGCCACGACTAAATCCAGTCCAAGGGCAAGAAGTTTCAAATCTTCTTTTCTCCCTCTACCCAAAAAGGACATTTTATCTTTTGCGAAATTTAATCACAGTCGTAATGTCTCAGTTAAAGTTCACACTATGGCTGTTAAAGCCTGATATTCCAATTTTATACTTGTTTAAATTTTAAATGTATTTAAATTCGTCCTTCAGTCCTTAGAATAATTTTAAGTACTTAGGGTCATACAAAAGAAATCAACTTCGCAATAACTGGAAATAAGCACTACTGGTTCATAATACTTACAAGTCACACATTTGTCAAAACTTAGTATCAATTAAAATTCTAATACTATAAATAATCAAATATTATTCAATAATTTTAAGTCAAGATTACTTATCTTAATCATACACATCAGGGTAGATGTTATCAATGCATCTCTGGGGTAAGAAGATCCATTCCTTTCATTATAAGACAACAAAAATGGCTATCATAACATCTATATGAAGTATCCTGAAACAAAAGTAAATTCAACACGTTCTGCAACTTCATATTACTGCCGCGAGTTGGGCGCCAATTACTTTGTAGTATACCTTTAGAAAATTCAATCAATCAATCAATCAATCATTAGGAGTCAATTAGAAAAAAGGCGATTTATTAAAACCTCACAACAACATACAGGAGAACTATCAAACTATATATAGAATAACAAAAAATATCTTTTTTTAAAAGTTCAGAGCGTGAGTTCAGCAATCACATCTCACTCCTGCAGTTCGCGTGAGTTGAATTAAGTATTTTTCTCTATACCGTCGGTAGAGCGCGTTGTCGGTGTTATTCATTTGTTACAATGTTAGTTATGCATCATTTAAAGATATTTATTAACATAAAAATAAAAAGTATAAAACATAACTATTCATTCCACACAAATAAAAAATTAAATTGTACTATGTTATGTATTATGTACTTTTTAAACATATTCATTAAAATTTAAAAATTAACGACATAAAATATAAATATTCCTTCAATACAATTAAATGAAAAAATAAAATTTTAACATGACGCAACGAAGGCTGGAGAAATACCTTATATACTCTGCCTTTTAAAGGACGACTGGGGATTAGGGGACCCAGCCGCCAAATCCTGGTGATGGAGAATCATCTTCCACCACCGTTTTTAGTTCGGCCGCCACTGTAGAGACATTAGGTTATTTTGAAGCAGGAGACGTGAAAAATATGCGCTGCCGTCGCCAGGATTCCAACCTTGGACCTCTCGAATACTCGCCGTAGTGTCTCGGAGTGTGCTGACCATCATAACACGAAGGCGGAAGAAATACCTTAATTTGTCATCCAAATTTATTCGTAATTGATAAACGTTGCTTTGCGTAATTATGGAAATGTTAATTCAGCAAGTTCCATTTCAAAATTATCAACTTCCATCCACTCAAAAATTGACAAATCGGATGGAATTATTAGTGGGTCTATTAAATTTGATTTGATTAAGGAAGAAAATATAGGCACACAAACTTTAAAGTCTTTGCATCTTATGGAAAATTCCTCCTTAAATGCTTCAACGTACGTTTGAAGTTCATATTTATCTAAGGTTCATATTTATCTATTTGCAAGCGCTTTAATTTGGGAAGTATTTATAGATACTAGTATTGACGTCATAGGAAAATATATTTAATTTTGTAGCAAAGCCTTTCCAATATTAAGAAAGTTGAAACACTGTTTGGCCCTTTCCTTGCAATACTTCGTTCACTGAGATGTTTAATTGTATCAGTCAGAAACATCAATTTGCATAACCATTCTTTATCTTTCCATTAGAGAAAATGTGGATTCTCCTCATTAAAGAAAACTTCAATGTGTTCCATGCATGACACAAACTTATTCAAGACATTACCTCAACTAGCCAATGGACAAAGCTGTATAAGGGGAGTTCCACATATTCGCTTCCATTTCTTCTAAAAGAGATTTAAATTGCCTGTTCCAATGAAGATCGAGACACTATGAAATTAACTATTTTAACAACGGTGTTTATTCCAGAAATTAACCCTTAGATTTTTACGAAACCCTTAGATACATTCTCTGTGATATTCTCCATGAAAATAAGGAGCGGAGTTGGGCAAACTCATATTCTCTTTTATAAGATGCTCAAGACTTTTGGTGGAAGACAAGGCGCCACCGTCTTTCTCTTAGCCACGATAAATTTGTCGTCCTGATCTGGAATCTTGTACAAGATCAGGAGAAATGGTAATAACGCTTCTATAGAAAGAAATTTGATTGAGCTGTCTTAGAACAGTATACTAAAGGCGAAATCTGACAGCAGAGAACTAACTGATTTCTGAATATTGGTAAAAAGATGAATTGTCCATACTTGTGCTAGGTTTTCAACAGTTGCTTTGTTATTATCGTGACAAAAATCGACATGGAGCAGGAATTGAGGCGGATATGTCCATTTTGATTCCAAATTGTGCAATGAAAAAATTAATTGTAAAATTCTGAGACATCAAAAGCGTGGTTTAGTGAAAGTATTTGGGAATAACTGATTTAGGACAATATTTTATATGTTGGTATCCAGAATTAAGTTAACAAAACTTTGATTGCATAATATCTTAAAACTATTGGAGAGATATGTATTAAATTTAGTAACGTCATACTTCAGACCACGTTATCACGAAGGACTAGCACAGTAGCAAAAACTAAAAACGGCAGTGAAAGTTTTGTGATGTACAAATTTGGTAAAAGGTATCAAAATATGATATGGCAGGAATATTCAGGAAGGAAAGGCTCTTAAGATGTATATCGGCTGTACTCGAGACAGCCGCAGTTGTTATAACAAGCGTTCATGTCGAGACAGGCTATTGAGAAATAATTTTGTTTTTAAATCTCATTCTTCCGTAACAGACAAATTTCAACTCATGGAGAGTGTTATTAGAGGGGCTGTTGTCTTGTTAAGAAATAGTAATAAAACATTGTAAGACCATGAGCTGGAATAAATGGATAGTGCTTGTTTAGCCTGCGAGGGCTGTGTGCCTAGAATAATTAATTAGCAAAGAAGGGGTATCAGTAGGAAACTTCTTCTTTTATTGCTATTCGAGAACCCTGTGGAAGAACAAGAGTCGTCGAGTAGCATGGTAACTTGTTGAATAGTCGTTTGCTGTTATATATATATATATGTATCTGAATGGAGGGAGTGTAAGAGACTATGGCTACGAAAACGAAATCTTTGCATCTTATATGAGATTTTTTCCAATAAGTATAGTAATTTTACACAATTCCAAAAATATATTGGCAATACGCCGAGTAAGTGATGCGGGTCAAATCTTACTAAATGACATACTACGAATATGTTTGCACTGGTAAAAAACAAAATGTATCTGATGGTCCAGTTTGCATTTGATGAACTGATTAAATGATCTACGTTTAGCTTTTATTTCTACATATTGACTCTCACGTTAATTCTATAGAAAAACTCTTATATGTGTGTGAAAACTGTAAACTCTATTTTGTTCTAACCAATTATTTTTAGTTCAACTTTTCTTTCCCTCCTGATTTCAGTTTCCTGCCAGAATATAAGTTTTAATGACGTAGTATGCAAAATCTAAATCTTTGTTTCAGAAGCAGTATTAAAGCCGCGGTTTCAAGAGTTCAAAAGGAGAAGTAGAGGAGTTAGTTCCGAGTTCATGCTGGGTGTTTGAAATTAGCTCTCTAGTCGGTGCTAGACACCCTTCAGATTATATTGATATTCTAGGCTCGGCTTTGCTGAGAGCAGCCGATTTAGCGGTTTAGCAAACTAAGGAGCCAATCATTTAGCCGTCTTAATTTACTGTAATTTTACATTTTTATTTTATTGTTACGAAAAATTCGGCGGTTGCGCCTGTATGTAAGCTTTCCGGCATAGCACTAGGGTTGCCATAAAATAGTGTATGGCAGGGTTGCCAGATTGGCGACTTTATCGCCCATTTGGCGACCAAATAGGCGATATCCCATGGTCCAATCGGGAAGCTTCTAGAATAACTTCCTGTCGAGATATTTCTCGAAACGTGTCGAACTTAAAGAAAAGCTATATAAACCCTTGCGTTTCTGAGAGCAGTGAGTTGCGAGTTAGTTGTTGCAAGTTGCGAGCAGTGGGATTAGTTGTGAGAATAGCTGCTACGCGAGAGTTCTGTGAACGGAAAGCAATCGAGATAGTGCTTTGCCGTGAAGCTACCTGTACAGTTACAGCCTGAAGCTGTGTTGCTGATTGTTTCAGCGTATTTATTGTAGATTTTCGACGCTTTTAAAGGGGATTTTGGAACTGTGCTGTAAATAGTGATTCCTGTAAATAAATTGTGCTTTTTATTGTTCTGCATCGTGTTTTCATCGATTACTCTCAAATCTACGAACCCGTAAAAACGCAACATTATGTTTCAATTTAGTTAGCTTTAAGTGGTGGTGAATTATAAGCACCCATAAGTGCATCTTGTTAAATTAAAAAAAAAGTTATTTAAAATCTTCTTCTGCGGTATCTATTCTTCAAAGACATAGCTAGAATTCGCTACTTTGTCTTCTACGTAGGGTCTACAATTTATGCTTCCAAAAAAGACAGACTCTATAAAACAAAAGTTCTTGTATCGAATTTCAGGGCTCTTTCCAATCTTATTTTAAATTTAAGAGTCGTCTTAAAAGATATGCAACATATCCCTCAAGCCGTTTAGGGAATTTTGCTGGTATTATTGTACTTACAAACTGGACATTAATTGGAAATTTAATGTTTCTTTAATAGTAGCACAGAAAAGACTGGTGACTGTTGGTTTGCGATAGAAAATATCTGTTGTTTCGTTATTATTAAATAAATTTTAAGCCCTGGCTCGTCTATCCATGTGACGAATATCCTCACTTTCTAGGTAATTGTGGACCAGCTGAGCCCTAGGTGCACTGCATTAACAGGAACCAATTGCGCTCCTGAGAAGTCGAACATAGAGCTCTGAGATCTCCTCTCTGTACCTCAGAGCAGTCAGGAAGCCTTTCTAAAACACAAGCAGGGATGTGCAACCGTCCAACATGTGCAACGTGTCTCTGATGACAGAGAGGTATGGTATCGTTTTCCAGGCTGTTCCAGATACAGGTACGCCGAGAATCAGTACCCAAGCTGAATCTCGACTCATCTGTAAAGAGTACCGTTCTCCAATAAAGTCTGGTTCACGGAGCATGTTGTCTGCGCCCTGCTAAACGCGCTGTCTTGTGTATTGCAGTGAGCGAGACGCAAACAGTGAGTTTCCTGGCATATAGCTCTATCTCAAAAAGCTTTCCAGCACCTGTAGACTGGGTTAAAACGGAAGCATAAACTCACGTGAGATCTATGAAGTTGTAGCTGTCCTATGTCGCCTGAAAGCAACATAAATAACGATCCTCATTCGTCGTTGTGGATCTTGGTTGACTCTGTCCACGTCATCTCGATATGGATACAGCGTCCTGAAACTGTTTCCACAAATTGCAGGAGACACTGGGCGTCACAATGAGTTCTGTTACCACCTGCGCTTGTGCTTGGCCTACCTCCAATCTACTGACAGTTCTTCATCTCATTCCGTCATCCATACATTCGTGGCTACTCATTTTATCAGATATCTTTTAAAATTTACGCAACTCTTGCGAAAAACACGGCGAATGTCATAAAGGAGCATACAAAGCATACAAATCGCCGAAAACCCCTCGTATACTTATATCTCTTCCGCAATCGCAACTCCGCAGACATGCACGTATACGTTTACATGGTTGACTCTGACTATTTGTATAATTCTTCGGTGACATAATTAATATCTTTTGTTCAATACTTTTCGTAGAAACAGACATAATTTTCAAATTATCTTAATTTTGCACACGAGAGTAATGCTAACATTACTCCGAAATCTTATTGGAATATAGATTTCTGTTAAATAAATAATATTGAGGTAGTTATCTGTAGTTTACCCATGAGCACATTTGTTGTATTTTTACTGTAACAGGGTCCTTCGAAAATCAAATTATTGGCAGAATTTTCCCTTTTCGATTTTCGTAGAATAAAATTAGTCAAAAATGAGGAAAAAATACTCGAGTAGATACAGTAACTCATAATTTGTCACGCAGGCAAAATTCTATAAATTGGTCACTTAAAAACATTTTGTTTTCTTCAGAAGATGCTGTTTAAAACGCTTGTCTTTGGGGTTGTTGTCTTTGATTGAAACAATGTTCTGTTTCTTTTTTTTCTTCTAGCTTACTTAAAAATTGCCTAGAGTTTTTTTCCTCCTCTTTGTTTTTGTTCTCGTACGCTTTTTTCGTTGAGCTAAACAAGCACAAATGATAAGGAGGAAGTATTTTATTCCAGTTCCGCAGTTTTCAGTTAAATAAAGTATATTCTAACTTTCAGCAAGAAAAGCGAAAAGTTGCAAATGCTTTTAATTTTTTTAAACCGACATCTGCAGCTTACGTCTGCATGCTTTCTTCACTCTGATTAGACTATCAATGTGTTAAATAGTGTAAGTTAGCTTCATGAAATGCAGCTAACATTTATGAGTGTTTAAACATAGAATTCCAAACAGCTCGGGGAGAGGGGAACCTATGTTATTTTGAGCAATGCTAAAGTTAATTCTAGTTTTTAAAACTATTCTCTTAAGTTTATTATTTTTGTTTAAGAATAATCAATCTTAGTTCTCCTTATGTAGTGCCACTTCTTCTGTAGTTCCGTCTGACTGAATTACGTTTGATTAACAAAAGGATGATTTGCAGTTAAAAAAAAGGCGTTGAACATAATAACATAAACATAAATATAAATACACACATAATGAATTAAAAGTATGATCATCCTTGGGAAAATAACAGCAGCAAGCGTGTCATTGTACTAAAATATTTTAGAAAAAATAAATTTTTTGAGTGTTTATGGAAACTAATAAGCGGTTGAAAGAAAATTAAAATTAATAGTGAGAATTTATTATTTGATTTGAACTGTTGTAATAAAGCCAAAGAATTAGTTCTAAAAATGCTTGTAATTTACAGTAGTACAATGAACTGTTTCCGACAGTATTATTATTATACCAAACGGGCGTTAGATCCAAAGAGCTATTAGTCTCAGACCGGCATTTTCCGTAGTTTCACTTTATGCGTTGGTTCATTATTCGAACTGTTGCCACCAAATATTATCGCCATGCATTATATTTAAAGAAACTAAATAATAAAGAATCTGCATGAATGTCTGTATGTTTTTCGCACTGTGAAGAATCAACAGTATCTAGATCCATCAAATTTTGAATAAAGTAGTACTCCAACCGAACATGGGCACTTGGATGCCCGAATTTTGAATTTCGAATTTGTTTTATTATCTATTTCAAATTCTGTAAAACGTTGACGAATTTTTGATTAACAAACGCAACGATTTCAAAGCAAGCAATAGCGACACTGCACGAAAAAAAACATTTTTATCTCCAGCGATCGAGACTTTGTATCGGAAATTCTAAAAATATTTTGTGATATTGCCGCTGAATAGAATTTTATATGATTGAAGTGGGAAGAATATTATATTTAATAAAGATAGGCAACACACAAAACGTTAAAAAGTGTTTTGGGCGTAATATGAAATCTGAAAGCTTTCAGATTTTCTTTCCCCCCCCTTTTTTTATACTATTAGTTGTTTTCTACATTTTTGCTATTAACTACTGGAATACAACTTTTCTTCCCATTTTGTTGTGAAATATTTTCGATAATTTTAGCATCTTCGTTATACTATTTTTGCGCTATGATTTTTGTACAGAATTTGTTTTAAATACTTTGTTAATTTCATTTAGTACTCTATAAGGTTTAAAATTTTTCACTATCGTAACGTGTCCAACCTTTTGGGAGACGTTAAGTTTGAAGTAAGAATAGAAACTAGGGAAGGGTGTAAAATACCCTTTATTTTAAACTAAATAAGATAACAGAAGGCAATCCCGGTGCTTACAAATCTGACAGAATTTATGACGAGAACTCAAGGTAGAAATTCAAATGTAAAACTAAATAAATACAAGCCTAAGGCTATACACAGTAATTTAAAGCGAAATTGCCTCAGACTTCACTGATGTGAATTTAACTATCGGCAAGATAGTTAAATTCACATCAGTGAAGACAGGAACTCTTATCTTAAATTAGCAAACCTAGTAATATGGCCTTCAAGAGGCAGAACACGGTATAGCTGAACAATCTGAAAATCTCGCTTAAAATACATGCGAAGTAATTTGCATTCTGACAGGAAAACTGAAAGAGGGAAATGTCAGTGCAGATTCTAAACATAAAATAACTAGTTATTCAAATTAAAAAAACCTCATAGCTCATCTGCTTAATAATTTTTTCTTGTTATAAGTTCATCTATAAAAGTCAAAGTAAAATTTCATCAGCTTAGGAAATAAAATTCAAAGATTGATTATAATTGCAAAAAATTGTTAAGAATGCAAGACAGTACGGAGATATCTTTCCGAAAATAATATATTCATCTTTCCAGATAATATATTGCAGTTTATAATACTCCTTAGTTTGTTCTACCATTTCATTTATATATATCATGTATATATTTCATAATTAATTTTCATTATTCATTATTATTCTGAGGTAGTTGCCCTCGTTACCACCCTCTTCTTTAGCATCGTCTCTCCTGCCCTCAAGGACTTCTTAAGTGGTACGCCTCTCGGCCTATGGGATTGCTGTTTTCTTTCATCTTTCTTTGTTCTGTCTACATTTGCTTTTGTAATCTGCCATTAGAAATTAAAATAATAATAACAACAACAATAATAATAATAATAATACTCGTTAGTAACGAAGGAAAACCAGATGCGTTCACAGCTTTGCTCATGTAATAAAACCTGATGTCTTTATATAATACTCGGTAAGAATTTTATTGACATCAAACGAAAGCAGGGTAAAATAAAAATCAGTCCCTTCTCTTCTAAATTCTCTCTTTCTTCATCGCAGCTCAATCTTCTTACCTTTTTAATACATTCGTACAAGCCTATTTTGAAACAAGTCATTGTTTAAATGGTTTGATCATTTTCCTTTGCTATGAAAGAACTTCTTTAATTAAAATATAATATAGATTACGTAAGCTTGAAAAGTCAATGTATCCTTCATGCGTACATTCGTGGCGTAAAGGGTTAGTACGTTGAGCTAACAACTGGCAGATCTATGGTTGGAATCCTGGTGACAGAACACTTGACTTCTTATCTTTTCTGGTTTAGAACGTTTACAAATACATTCAGCTAACCTTAAATGTTGAGAAAAACGTAATAATTGCTAGTTATATGTCCGGTAACGTTTAAAAGTTTTTAATGTTTATAATACCATAAAATTATTTTAATTGTAAAGCATTTGAAAACTGTAATATTTATTGTCAGTATTTTATCTTTATTGTTTTTTTAGGGTTTCTCCATTTTATTCTGCTAAATGAAGAGTCGAGGAAGCCCGCGAACTATCAAAAAGCACGTAATAATACGGCTAAGCGTAACAACAACTTAGAGAAACGTAGCCCAAAGGCATATGCGCGCTGTTCAGGATTCCACACTCTCTCTCGAAGTCAGTTGAACTTCCTTTTAATACTGACCCTTCCTCATTTGCATTCAAAGCGATTCTAAAATCTCATTCTGGTAGGGAGTTGTAAGTTGAAATGATGCAAGACAGGAAAGGTTTATTAAATTAAATAACTGTTATAAAATTAAAATATACCTTATAGTTTAAATCTTGGAAAGAAAAATATTAAATTATTAGATTATTCTACAAAATACTTCAAATGGAATGCAATTTGCATCGTTGTCATCTGATATGACGAAAAATTTATAGAGAATGGTGTGCTTTCGTAACTGATTTCTCCGGGTTTCCGGTCTTGTAAAACGAACTCTGCGCAGGATTTCTTCTGCGCTGTAATAGGCACTTTGTCGTTAAATTATCAGAACTGCAGCCTTTTTTTTATATAGATTGTGTTTGAAGTGATGTTTAAATTTCGTACTATTTATCCTTTCAATGACATCAGTGAGTGAATATTAATGAGCCGATGTATTTGTACATTTATGGATCTTAATGGGTTACATAACAAAAAGCAAGTTATGGAAATTAATATTCATCAACATAACTATATGTTTGATGCACTTCGGAATTTTACATATTTAGCCCTTGTTCTTGATTATTTTTAAACGTCTAGCGGACGTTTTCAGTAGCTTTGTTTCTAAGATACACTAAACCTTTTTCTTGTGTTTAAAAAAATACCATTCCCTTGATAATACGATACCAGGATGAAAAACGTTTAAAAATAAACGTGAGTGATGATCATTGCCTACGTTTTTAAAATTTTTTGTCTGCGTTAGAATATTTTTTTCAGCGAAAGTATGAAGATGGCAAAACAACAAAAGCTTAAACTCAGTTACATGGAGAGACCCATTAGGCATAAAGATCCCATATTTGCATCTAAAAAATTACATTATATTGTATATAAAAGGCTTCCTGTCAAATATTTACTCAAGTTTACCAATAAATAATTTTGATAAAATCAAAGGAAGAATATGTCTAACGTGAAGAACATGGAACATATAACATACATTTAACTAGTGTTAGAATCTAATGTTTAGTAAGCATTGTTTATAGACAAATCATTTAGTCCACAGTTTACACTAAAATTATCAGTTAATATTTTGCATAATACATGCAGTTATTACTAATAAAAGTACTAATCACGTGGCATGTACGTATGCAGGAAATTTTCCAAGACGGGAAGGGGGGAGAAACATTTTAGACAAATAATTACATCAATAAATTTTTATTTAATTATTTAAACTAGTTATTTATAAGTAGATAATAGAATACATTACTGCGTAATTACAAAACCACATATATTATACATTCATCAATACAAAAACACATATTTTATTCTGTTATGGAGGGACAAGTGCCGCATCAGCCCATTCCTGCGCAAGCTCGTGCAATGTAGGCTGTGTACTAAGGGCCATAGAAAATGTATAGGTTCTTGCATATAAACTGGTTTTTTCTTTGGTAATTTACAGCTTACATTAGATAATAAATTGCAAGCATTTTGATAGAATTTCAAAGATCATCTTGCGAGCACTTCTTATAGATTCATGACTATAGTTGCAGAAAAGTTTCTTCTAATGAGTAATTTGCAGATTTTCTGGCATAGTGTTACTACACTACAGTACCAAAAAGATAGCTAACTCTTAGATAGGTTTCCAATGTAATGACCAATGGAGAAAATATTTTTAAGCTGACAACCTTAACAAAGTCCCGGGATGACCGATCAGTGACAGGTGTTTTATGAAAACATGGTTACAACCATGTAATACATTTCCCCCGTATCAATAAATACATTTACAGATAGCATGAGACACAAGGTATTTTTATATGCAGTGATAGGTTAATAGTCCAAAATATTGCAAACACATATTGTTACCAATTTTGTTTTTAGATAGTTAATTTTAGTAGAATTATCATTTAAATTATTTATTTTCCCGTGCAATGCAGTGCGAGAAGGCTATGCCAGAAAAGTAAGAATACAGGGGCACCTGCATTTAACATTCAGTAAATGATTATCTCGGTAATTTGTATTGAAATTGAATAAATAAGTTATATGGCCACTATGTTAGCTGTAACGATAATTCCGTCCTCTTATTGCTATCCAGTAATTTTGAGAAGCAGAAATTGCTTGAAATATCTCGTGCTGCTGGTTGAAAATTAATTAAGGCGAAGAGAGAGCTAGCAGCCTTAAATGCTCGATGCTCTCTTTAGTTCCGCGTGAACTGAGATATCCGAATAAGCTTTCTTTTAATATGTTGCATTGCGTTGTATTTTAACGTTTGTGGTATCGGGACTGAGTATTCTGTGTGTGTTCTTTGAGAACATTGTGAAATATTTACCAGGGTGTTTCTTCTGAGGTCCTGAACTGGAACAGTGAGCTGATGAAATGTAAGCCTTGTTCTGATGTACTGCTGGGCCGGATAGTAACTGCACGTGAAGGGATTTGAAATCCTCTTTTATTAAATCACTATTATTTACAAACTTCCCAACTCGGGAGAGATACAGAAAGTAAAAGACCGCACTTGGGTCGGACTTAACAATCAAATAAATTTAAATACTAAACCTAAAATAGAAATTAAATCAAACTTTGCTCACAGAGCGATTCGCGGAGATTGGCCTCTACCTAAAAGGGTGCGTAGCAAGATATACTAATACTAACGCACTTCAAATTGTTTTACAATGCAATTCTGAAACTAAAATAGAAATTAAATCAAACTTTGCTCACAGAGCGATTCGCGGAGATTGGCCTCTACCTAAAAGGGTGCGTAGCAAGATATACTAATACTAACGCACTTCAAATTGTTTTACAATGCAATCACGTAGTAAGCACTATGGCTTATAAATTTAAACTGCTAGCTGGTCAGGCGAACGTTGAGCAGAGTGACCGTGATCTGAGACTAAGCTCTCTCACACTGAGAGGTTTCTACCTCTGACTTAAATACTACTTCGCTGTACTTCAAAATTAGCATAAGCTGAAAACGCGCGCTTCTTCTGACGGGAAGTTGAAACAGAGAGGAGATAGACAGATTTAAATTAAAATAAAACTTGGTTAGTTTAACTAAAACCTTACATACTTCCCGCCAGAATTGCGGTAGTTAAACTACTTTTGTCCAAACGGACCATGTTGAAACTCGCAATTCTAACATAGTCAATAACTGTTCTAAACTTAGGCCAACTCTTACAAGGCAATATCTGTTTGTGAAACAAGTTTACAGACGAAGTATTCTTGAACAACAGTCTTCAACATTTTTTTTAACAAGTCTTATTCTTCCAACAAGTCTTACTCCTTCCAGCAAAATCTGGAAGGAAAGGAATTTTAGTATGACATAATAACAGTAATATTTCTAAGTGGTACAAATCCTTATTTTTACCTGTGTAAATTCGCACACACACATTATCATTCAAGCACAATTAAATTCTTCCCCCGTATGCTCTCTCACCGGTGTTGGATGTAAAGCAAACCGCCATTGCGGGTTTTTATGTGTTCGGGGGTGTTCAACTCTTCCACCTACAATCGACTAACATTAGTTAGAACTTGACATACGAGACCTGAAAAAACGCCCTATAACCAGCTAATCCTAAGGTTCTCACTAGCTTTATGTCTAACACTTTAAGTGTATTTGGTGGAGAGCCTAATTAACACTTGCATTCTAAAATAGTCAATCTTTAACTTTTCATGCATACAAATTCGCAGTTTGCACACAACATTCACATTAATATTGCACTTAACGTGCATTGCTAGCATAATATTATTTGTTACATTTCATAACACATTAACAATTTCATAGCAATCCTGAAATGCAAATAGAGGTTAAATTTCTAAGCTTACAGAAATATAGGTTAAATTTCTAAGCTTACAGCAAGTGCTTCCTATTCCTTTCTCAAGGTACTTTCTTGAAATATCAAATTACATTGAATTAATAGTCCACAGACTAAATCGTGTTCTTCAATTTTCCGATTTTTCATTGTAGACATTTTACAAGTCTTTCGACAAAGCGTCATACAAAATAATTTAGTTAACATTTTTTCTTTTCAGCTTCTCAATGCTTTTACACAATTAATCTACTTACAAACATTTATCTTCCTGGCTAGTCGATTGCCTCGGATCCTGAAACAAATCTTTAAATATTGGCATTTTATTTCTATTATAGTATGGCTTGATTTGGTCCACATTCGCTGTCACTGTGTTACCATCATTTCTTTTTAATATAATCGCTGCCCCTGTAATCTTTTCAATTATGAACGGGCCTTCAAAACGCGGAAAGAATTTCCCCACCTTTTCTTCTGGGGCATTTGACAAGTTATGCTTAATTTTAAGCACTTCATCTCTTCGTATTGACCTCTCTTCTTTTTATGTCATAATTTTTGTTTTCTCTGGGCCGTTTCTATATTTCCCGTCGCTTCCCGTATCAACTTTTGTATATCACTCATTTTAAATTCTTCTGCCCTTTCCTGGACAAAGAAGAGCTTGTCCAAGGGGGTCAGAATTTTTCTTCCTAGAAAGAGTTCAGCGGGTGTTTTTTGTGTAGTATCGTGTTTCGCGGTCCTAAGGGCAAATGCAAATTCATTTATATGGCTATCCCAGGTAGAGTGATAGTTTTTCACATAACTTCGAATTATTTTCACTACATTTCTATTCACCCGTTCCGCTATGTTTGACTGCGGACGATACGGGACCATCTTTAGATGACGTATGCCCAGTTTTGCACACATTTCCTCAAACATTTTACTAACAAACTGGGGACCATTATCGGAAATAACTTTTAGGGGCGCC
>KK118323.1:42802-69569 GCA_000611955.2 Stegodyphus mimosarum | reverse complement strand
GTCGCCGGTATGTTGTTAATTAGAACTTCAATCTTCGGCAAACTCAAATTCTTCACGCCCACGGTGTTTAAATTGATTTTGGAAGGGTTTTGCTCTGCTTCGGATTTCTTCACCTTCCTTGAAGAAATCCATCTTAGTTTAAATTCTTCTTATTTTGGTTTCCCTCGGAATCTTTGCTTGATCTTCTATTGAATTCCCTTCGTTCGCCGCTCGATTTAGGAGACACATATTTCTTCGGCCATTGCTTCGCCTTATTCCCGTAACTTTGATTTTGCTTTTGCTGGGGTCTTGGCGAACTCCACTGACTTCTTCCCTCAAATTGGCGTCGTCGCTCGTTGTCGGCTGTTCTTCGGCTTTCATATTGTACTGCGAGCTCAAATAATCTGTCTAATGTTGTTGGATTTCTTAGTTCGATGAAATCTTGAACTTGGGGCAGTAGCCTAGGAAGTATAACTTGAATAATTTCAGGATCCGGGCGACTTCCATACAAAAGCTTGAAAACTTGAATTTTTCTCAAAATAAAATTAGACAAATCTTCTATTCTTTCTTGATATCGACTAAAGAGTTGAGCTTCCAATCTGGCTCGATCTCGCACCACGGGAAATGCTTTCACTAGAGAATTCTTGAAATTTTCATACGTATATGTGGGGCTTCCTGGTTCCCCCAAGAGATTCTTTCCGATGCACTTGAACCAACTTAGCGCTTGGCCCTTCAAAGCGCTGGTAGCAAGAGCGACTTTCTGAAATTCGTGGACTGGATATAGCATGAAGTGGGAGTCTAGCTTTTCCAGGAAATTGATTACGGCTGTCTTGCCGTCAAAACTTGCCGCTGGCTTCATGGCTGCTCGCATGGTTTGTACGATGTAGCCGAATCCTTCTATACCAGGAGGTGCTATCTCGGGATTCTGGACAGGTACAGCAGGTACCTCATGTTCGTCTTCTTGTCGTTGAGGCCATCCTCTTCTTTTGGTTCGGGCGCCACTATCAGGACTGAGTATTCTGTGTGTGTTCTTTGAGAACATTGTGAAATATTTACCAGGGTGTTTCTTCTGAGGTCCTGAACTGGAACAGTGAGCTGATGAAATGTAAGCCTTGTTCTGATGTACTGCTGGGCCGGATAGTAACTGCACGTGAAGGGATTTGAAATCCTCTTTTATTAAATCACTATTATTTACAAACTTCCCAACTCGGGAGAGATACAGAAAGTAAAAGACCGCACTTGGGTCGGACTTAACAATCAAATAAATTTAAATACTAAACCTAAAATAGAAATTAAATCAAACTTTGCTCACAGAGCGATTCGCGGAGATTGGCCTCTACCTAAAAGGGTGCGTAGCAAGATATATTAATACTAACGCACTTCAAATTGTTTCACAATGCAATCACGTAGTAAGCACTATGGCATATAAATTTAAACTGCTAGCTGGTCAGGCGAACGTTGAGCAGAGTGACCGTGGTCTGAGACTAAGCTCTCTCACACTGAGAGGTTTCTACCTCTGACTTAAATACTACTTCGCTGTACTTCAAAATTAGCATAAGCTGAAAACGCGCGCTTCTTCTGACGGGAAGTTGAAACAGAGAGGAGATAGACAGATTTAAATTAAAATAAAACTTGGTTAGTTTAACTAAAACCTTACAGTGGTAGTTTGAAGTATAACTACTGATTATACTGCTTGATATTGTCAACAGTTGTTCGAATATAGCTGAGAAAAATTTCATTGTTCTGATATATTTCTTTTGATATATCAACCTATTATCGGATTTGTACATTAAATCTATTACGATTCCGTAGGCACGCAACAATGTCATATCATTGTTGTATTTACACTGCTTTATTTTCATTTTAATGTAATAAAATTATCAAAGTTTTACAAAAGCTACATTTTATTAACAGCATTTAAAATTTTTTCTTTCATATTTTTAGGCAAGTTAATTTAATTAAAAATTATGACATAATCTAGTTCAAGAATTTTTATCTTTCTTTTTTTCTCTTTCTTTTAAAGTTATTACTTTTGTGAATTATCATTTTGAATTATATAGTTGTTTGCAGACACTGAGTGCGAGCCTGAACTTGATAATGTAGTTTCAAAAAGCTTGATCACTTTATGTACCGTCCTCTCGTTTCTTGTGTAATGTCGATTAACCTCTTGTGGTGCACCCCGGGCGTTATAAGTATTCCTTACCGTCCCCACACGCATAGGGAATAATCTATTCTCGTAATTGTATATGGCTTCCAATGATATCATTTCCTTTACGCTTAGGAACGCCTTGACATTAATTGGGCTCGAGAGTACACCTCCATAGCGTTTGTTTACATTTTGATAGCAGTACCGACAATGTTATTACTGTTAATGACGTGCATTGTATTTTTGTGACTATGAGATTATACTTCGCACGGCAGTGTAGTGTGGCGAATTTAATATAAAAAAATCTAGTGACTTTTTTTCTTCTAGAGAGAAAAAGTATTATTTCTTCCAGTGTGCCAACTTCGTAAATGTATATTAATATTGGGCGCACATGATTTAATAAATGTGTTCTTGATTTTAAACCGTTCATGTTAAAGGTGTTGTAATTATTAATTAATTATTTCATGTTCATTTTATATCCTTTCTCTGCAGATGCAATCTCCGAAAGAGGGAGAAAGTCAGTTTTCGCAAATAGCAAAAACGCTGGGAGCTAACATAAGGCACAATAAATTCACGATATTTGTAGTCAGTCTGAAAATTTGGAACAGAGATACGTGTGTTTAAATTCAATAGTATTTATGAATATTCCCCATTATTATTATTTTTAATGTGTAACATCTTTGAATAAAAATAGTGTTTATCAAAGACAGAAGTTTCTTGTCTTATATACGTGTATTAAATTCAGCGATAATACTGAATACACTTTTTTCTTTCATTAAAGGGAATAGAATATTAGAAATGTGAAAGGCGGGGATATTAAAATGGGAATAACATGTATAGTTACAAAAGGAAATATTTTCTGCAATGTTAAAGGAAAAGAATGCAACTAAATTGCAATATTAATATGCTTACGAGCACACAATGGCCTTTACAGTTGGGTCGAGATCATCGTGTAATCTAATGTGTTTCGGTTTTTGCACTAATTTCATGAACTCAGCTATTCATATAATCTAAGCGCATAAGATTGTTTCTGATATTAGCAGCATCTTTGAAGGATATTATAACTTGATTATTCCATGAAATAAGGAGGCCATTTGCAGAACGCTGCATGTCAATTTTTTCGTCTGACATTATTATTCAAAGAATAGGAATGATAATTTTCACGCTTCCGTATCACTCACGCGTGTCATTCAACGAAAATAAAACGCCAAGAGATGTCATTACGCCAAGAGAAAATGATATCGTCGGAAAGTATGTCCACTCACAAGTACGGATTTTCCCCTATGCACGCGGCGCGGTACGGAATGCTTATATGCCCCCGTGCAACGTTCTTAGTAATGAGACGGCTGAAAGATGGATAGATTCGGCCATTCCTAATAGATACTTGAAGACTATATATCTGGCCATTTGGAGAAAAAATGGCGAATTTTTAATCTAATTTTATCTGTTACTTTTATTTATTATTCACCTTTAATTTTTCTTACATAATTTTCAATGAATCAATAAAAAGGGGACAAGGGAGTTTTAACCTTGCAAAATTTCAGTAGTTCAATTGTACAAATTATAGTGCAGGAAAATAAATAAAATGAGGGCGAAACTGCATGAAAATTCAATATTTTCAGAAATCTGTGAGTCTGATTCGTGAAACTTTGTTCAAGAACTTAGATTATACCGAAATTTGGAAAGAAAAAGAAGCACTGCCGATTTGGAAAGCCTATAGTATATTTGTACTTTGTAGAGAGAACGAGGAGGTAAGAATAAGATAACAGTGTTATAAAAGCACTTTTCTTCTCCATTGCTGTTGAGAAGGAGAATAAAAGATTTTTTTACTCATAATAGTGCTTCATGTAAGAACTCGATATAGATTCCTAATTTGGGAGCTTAAAATAATGTAAATGTGTTGCCTTGGCCAAGTAATAGTCTGGATATGAATCCAATGGAAAATTTATCGTACAGTGTTAAAGGAAAATTTAAGCAAAAGAGAATAACCATCATATTGGACGCTATGTAAAACCTTATGCTCAGAAAAGCAAAAGCTTTCAAAGCTAAGAAAGAAATTCATTGTAAATGTATTAAAAATTTTCCATTTAATAGGTTAAATCCAACGATTTCGAAAACAATCTTTTTTGATTTTATAGCTATCCATTGTGCATAACAATGTTACACAGAACGCATGATAGCTTGATAAAATTCATTTTCACAAAAGAAACGCTTTACAATTTAGAACTTTTCACAAAAGCACTCAATGTTCTCAATATGACAAAGCGCAATCAGTAGTTAGCAATTTAAACTACTAAAAAATTTAGTAGAAAAGTGCAAAGCGCATGTAAAGAGCAAAGCTTGCACGGAGATTTCTGAATACTCCGAACTCAACCCTGAACTAAAAACGGAGAACTAATGCTCTCCTCCGGTTTTACATAACTCGCACGAGGATCTCACAATACTCCGAAGTCAGGTCTGAATTAAGAACTGGAAACTGATGCCTTCCGGGCTTATATAGTTTTTCCCCCGACCGCTGAGAAATTTCTAGTATCTTCCATTCCTCGAATTTACTGCAAGACATATACGGTTAAAGCTACACATAAAGGCCGGATACAGTTGCAATTAAATGTAAGGTTTGATTATAGTTATTCAAGTACAATGTCAATTATAGTTATACAGGAATGAGATCCAAATGTCGCCATGTTTGGCGACTTTTAGCGATTTCTCGCCAAATTTTGCGACAAAATTTAGTTGCCAAAACTATCGCCACCTTAGAGATACTTCACGTATAATGTTTGTAAAAATATTTACATATATACAAAATTCGTAACAATATAAACAATGAAAGTTCTGCAGGAGTTATTTTAAAAACGAAATGAAGGAAAGAAAATGACTGGAAAAAAGAGTTTGATGAGATTATGTTAAGAAAAGGAAATTTCTTTAAATCCTTATTTACATTGATTATTCAACCGGAAAACATGTAGTTATGTTTCTGGTGCATTTGGGGTTATAATCAAAATCAAAATATGGTTTAACGCAATAAAAAGCTATTAACCAAAATTACGTAAATTACGATCCTAGGTTTCAAGATCTATCAAGATCTTTTCAAGATAATTAAGTGTTTGTGTGTCTTATCCCCTTACTTGGCTTAAAAGTCCTTAAACAGCCTTTCATGTTTTGGCAATGTCAAATTTAAAAATAAAAATTCGACAAATAACGAAATCTAACTTTTAATGCGATCTCCCGGTTCTTATACTTATATTTGGGAAATTTTACAGTTGTTATGAAAAAATAAAATTATAAGAATGTTGACTCCTGTACGACAAAAACTGGACCGGGAAAATTTATTTATCATATTTGCAATTTTTGACGTCATTTTCACCTTGCCTTGAGGGATCAGTTAAATAAGTTAGAATAATTTGAGGAAATAAGATTAAATGAAGTGCAGCAAAAATATGTATAATAGGCCGTACCAGGAAGTCTTGTAGTGTCCACATCAGATTTTTTTAATTCATGGAATTGGCTTTCTGTATTAACTGTGAAAAATTGGTAAGAAAAATATAAGAATTGATATTGTTAAAAAATTTTAAGAAAATTTACTATTGAGTTATTAAAATTTTTACACAATAAATTATTATTTTTTTTTGGACTTTAACCCGTATACATATATAAAAGTTGTATATATAAAATGCTTAATGTAAAAAATGCAAAAAGTATCCTTCAAAGAAAAATCTAGCGCATACGCTGCTAAGATTAATTAAATATTAGCAGTGAGATCAACTCTTCGGAAGCCTTTTTCCATGGAATCAGCAAAAATATTTAATTTAATTTATTATTTTTAAAAATAAAAAAAATTCTACGCCAATTTTACAGTACCTAAATTCTAAAATTAAAATAGTTTTTGAGTATAATTGTATTGATTTTACCTTTTCCTGGTAACTACTAATATTGTATATATCACTATTAATAGTGTATGTATTATCATTTCTGAAAATTCCTTCATTTTCTGTATTTTAAATTTAATATTGAAATATTAAATTTTTTAGAGAGCTACCTCTTTTGTATATTTCAACATTACACTTGCTTCCAGAAAGTTAAAAATTTGTTTGATTTTTCCTCCTCGTAGTATTCTACATTTCCATCGCTAAATCCTTCTTTATTTTAGTTTTCGCTTCATATAATAAGTAAAATTATCACTTACAACAGTTTCGTTTAGAAGAAATGTTACATTTATTCCAAGCGCCACCTGATGCCAACTCCGTTTTTTAAGAAGTAGTCATTTAGATCGTCAGTTTTCTTTCAATATTAATCTATTTCATGTGTCTACTTGCGCGAAAGTGACATTTTCAGTTAGGAAATCGTGTCGTGTCGAAAAATTGCATTCTCTCCCTCCTAAACTTGTACCACTTGCGATACTCGTCTCCGCAAGTTCAGGTAGACGACAGTGTAAATGGCCCTTTAGGGAGCATTCACACAATGGTCTAATTGTCATTATTGTCATAGGTCTAAGGCGTAACAATCATTGATGCCATTCCTACCTGTGGAACAGGGTTTAAGCCAAAGTAAAGTTGTTGTAAATTTGCGCATGCGTGAACGAGCAGCTGACTAAATGAAATTGACGACCAGATATCAGTTCGTGTTTCCTTTGCTGTGATTGATCAACCTCTCTTTTCTTAACAGGTTGGCACATAGCTGAACAATTAGAACATTTTACAAAATCCGTGTACTAGTTTCTTTGACATGATAAAGTTTGTTGCTCAGCAACAAAGTCCGGTTTGTGCCTCGAAATGCCTCATGTGAGCTCTGCATTAAGCGTCATCACAGTGCTATTATTTCTTAGAAACTCTAAATAGCGAATGATTATCGAAGGTCAAGCTACATCAAGCTTAGTTTTATAGGGATACTAAGCTTGTTTCTCTTTTGCTTATAGTTTCTACTCTTAGATTTTACCTTTAAATTCCTTATAACCACGCGAATTTATATCAGAATGAAAGCAATGCATGAAAGTTTAAAAATTATTTCTAATGCAAAAAACGTTTTTAATTTTAATGTTTCAGAACTTTCGCAAACTACTAAGTTCCTTAAACTAGCGGCCGGAAATGGGGAGGGGATTAAGAACTCAGGGCATTCACCTAGCTACATACTACGTAGGAGTGGTCTAAATATCCTTTTATCCTTTCTAATGTTTTGATATTTTCCTATTGATAACATTTGTGCTAAAAAAAGGCATACAAAACTAAACACTGGAATTTTCAAAATGAATTTTGTTGCTATTATTGTTGTTGTTGTTTAATTTTATCTCACACTAAAAACACAGTTTTATTAGCTGGCATCAATAGGTATTATTTTTATTATTTAGATAAAATCTCCATTCAAATTTTCAGCATGTAAAATTGTTCTTAAAAGTATTAAGAGTCTTCTTCAGAAAAGTTTAATAATCAAAAAGACTGAGTGATAAGAAGTTATTGCTTTTTCTAAAAAAACGGATGCAGCACTGTTTGTCGAGAAGTTATGTAATATATTTTAAAATCAACTTGAATCGAATAATTAATTTAAATCAAATTAAAGTTAGATATAAATCAACTCTGTCAACATCGATTTCATAAATAATCACTGCTGTTACTTCAAAACCTCGCATCACAAAGATCGGGTTAATGTCTAAAATTAATATTCAATTCGAAAAACTTTCCCTAGAATATTTTTAGAATATATTTTTACACCTATACCTTGAAGATGATGTTTCATTTCTCCACGTGGAAGTGGAGTTGTGTTTATGGTGCGCGCGTGTATTGTGACGTCACGAGCGATGAATTATCACACTTCGGTTTCCCGAGCTTGGCATCCTGCGAAACTTGGTCAGGACGCCAAACGATCATCACTAACTACTACCTTCTTTTTCCTCCGGTTTCAAGAGTAGGATAAGTCCGGGAAAACAACACGAGAACTTTTCTACTGAACCTGGAGAACCTCCTTCTTCCAAAAAACTCCATTTTCTACTCCGAGCAACAGGATACTCGAGAGCTGTCGAGCAAGCGAAAAAAGAGCTGCCAGGGAAACACGATCTTCGGTCTCATGGTCGAGGTGGCTCTGGTGGAAGAAGAGCATCGCTCGATCGTTTGGTGACGCAGTTTCGCGCGAACTTGTGATAGCTTGTGGAAGGCAGGAAGATGAGCGCTGCGGTGGCCGGAGGGTCGCCGGAAAGCCGCCGACGCCGGGACCGAGGGGTCGACGGTGAGAGGACCGTAGAAGAACCGCCGCTGAGGATCAAAGTGGAGTCGGATGTGGATATAAAGGTAAGTAAGTGACTTTCTCAGCTGTACACAATTAAATACCTATACCTTTTTAAGAAAACAAAATTTGCTTAACTTTTAAAAGGTTTCGAATTCTCATATTGGGTATTAGCATTTCAGCTTTAACGCACTTCGTATTCTCTCTTTCTCTCTGGTGATGACATTTCAGCTTTATAATTCGTTTCTCATTCTTTGCGGTACTTAATAGTTCATCTTTAACTATGCAGCAGAGTTTATACTTACTCCAGCTATTTGGAATTCCAGTTATTCGGATCGTTTGCTCTTTCCTCTAAGCGAAGTAAAATTTTGCGTGTTATTAGTTTATTTACATGACTTTTAACTTAATGCTGTGAAAAAATAATCAGATATTCAGTGTAGTATAAATATTTTAAAAAATGTTAAACTAATTTAGGTGAATTTGTACCACAATCAGATCGTTTTACAGTTTTTGGTCTAGCAAACAGCTTGCAAACATCAATAGAATGCAATTAAAAGCTGTTAACACAGAGTTACATTTTTTGGGGGGGGGGTTACTCCGTTAGTCAGTACTTAGTCATGGAAGGTGCGCTTCTCTAAAAATAGGCTAAATAAATCTAGCGACGTTATGTCAGTCATCTCTTCACTCAAAAAATGTTTGCTTGTTAGCGTAACTGCAAATAGATATTTTTTATTTGCTTTATTAGTCTATAATTTCATTAATCAAAAATATGGTTTATGTTTTGTTTTACAGAAAAACAAAGTATATGTACACTTTAACAGAACGATCTTTGTGGAAGTAAAATATTATAATCAAACGAAAAAGATTCTCTCAGCTACTTTATGATAAATGAGCATTTGGTCTGCAGAGACCAAAAAAGTAAGCACAGTTACACGGAATTTTACGGTTATTTCGGATATTTGAAAATCAAACTATATTAATCAGTGATTTCTTTTTGGGGGGGGAGGGGAGAGGAAGGCGTCGTTATTCTTGTAAACCATATAAATATCTCTTATACTGAACACTGAAAGAAAGGGAAATAAATTTTAAAAAAATAAATCGTTGAAATAATTTCAGAATTACATGTAAAAAAAGGATGCAAAGATATTAGTTTATGGTTAAATGTTAAGCTTAGTTATAGAAGTGAAAAGGGTGCGGGTATTTGTTGCATATGCTTTTCTATATTTGCCTGGAGTACTGTGTTTGTAACTTATTTCCTCACGCGTGAATTTAGCTGTGCATACTAAGTTCGGGGTAAAATGCGGTATTTCTCAATATGTTAATCTAGCATTCGCATTTAAACTACTTCTAGCAGTCGCAAATAAGTTAATAATAACTGTGAATAAGATTTAATTTTATCAGTAACTGTTAAAGTTTAATCTTATCATAGAAGCGGAAAATAAACAATCTAAGTCTGCTTTTAACTTTCTCAATTTATTATATTATTTTCATGATATCGTTTATTAGCGAATTATATTATAATTAATATGTAACTATTCATTATGATAAATTTAAGAATACATCTGGTATTTGTGAAACATTTCTTTGATTTCTTGGTGTATCTTTCATATTATATTCATAGAGAAACCCTAAAAGGGTAAAATTAGTTATTGTCTTCCTAAGTGAGGCGTTATAGAATGTTGAAATCATGGTTAAAGGAAGGTGGGTGTATTACAAAATGTTTACTCAAAACAACACTTCTTCAATTACTGGGTAAAAGGAGCTAGTGTATGTATTTTCTCTGTCTCTTAAGTATGAAACCGAATTCTGTATAAAAACAAATGGCCCTTCTAAAGTGAGCGAGTCATTTCCAAATCATTTTAGTCTAGGTACAAAGAATGTGCATGTTATATTATTTAAGTAGATTGTGCATTCCAGTTGCCACGAATTTCTATTTTTAGCCCAAAAGGGCTACTAGCCCCAAAGTACTGTATTCTGTGGTCACCTGTAAATGTGCTATTTCAGTTTTTCGAGCCTGTTGCCATTCGGAAAGACGCAAGAATGTCTGTTATGAGTTAAAAAATTAGTACTACTTAAAACCAATAGATTCATATCTTAAAAATATTAGTTTTTTTTACTTTTAATATGAATGATTTAAATAAAAATGCATTTAATTCATGGTATATCTAATTAAAACATTAAATATTTTTATAAAGCTACATTACACGTTTTTATTACTCTTTGAATATACAGAAGATTATAACGTTCCAACTTAGTCTAAATGCATATTCATCTAATAGCCTGTAAAATGTTTCGCTGTCATATAATGTCATGTAATTCGCTGTCATGTAAAATGTCATCCCTATCTATAATCTACTGCTAAACCATATTAAACTTTGATAAGAACCCTTTTAGGTGAACGTTAAAATCTAAACCCTTTCAGATTTTAATTTTTATTATTTATTTATTGACTTTTTTAAGTGATAGCGGCTCTGCAAACTCTGTATGGGTTTTGTTACTAAACCAAAATGTGAAAAGCGAGAATAATAGGTATTACATTAATTCCTATTTTATGTAATAAATAATAAAACGCACTGGTATTGATTTACGCCCAAGTTACGGGTTCATTGGGCTCTTCTTAACTTTTTGATGCAGTCAATTCGCGATTAAATAAAAATCACAATTAATCCGACAGCAATTAAGAAAACACAGGAAAAGAAAACAACCCGTATTATAATCAACAGAAAAATACTGTTCAACATATAATTGCACTTTCAATCAATTTAATCTGGAGATAAGTTGGTTTGGTTACTTAAATTAAATCACCCTTCAAAATAAAATGAGCATGTTATGAATAAAGTGGGAAAATAAACGCTATTAGAAATTAAGAAACTATTCGAAATATTACTGTATCTTAATGCGTCATAATTATTTTTCACGTTAAAGTTTTTTTGTGCCAACAACGATGTATCTTTCTGGAGAGTTTTGGGTAATGGCTTAGAATTCAGTTTAGTTTGTTTAGTCTTTCCTCAGAATTTTATAATTTTTGAGTTCTTATCAGAGTTTATTTTGATTTGAGCTGTTTCGATAAAAGAAGAGTCTCTTTTTGTAAGAAATTAAAAAAATAAAATGCAATTAAAGGATTTGACAGAATCTGAACAAAGTCATTGAACTCAAACTCTTCCTAAAAGGCTTTGTTAGAACATTTCGTTTCTTATTGTACGCTGTGTATATATTCAGGATTGCGTATTTAAATAACGCACTGTTATGGATATAAACAACTCTCAAATATTAAGACATCATATGCTATCAACGTTGTTACTTTAATAATTTTTTTATTGTTTTGTATTTTGTGTAGACAGTTTTGTTTTATGCTGATGGTTTATGAAAGTAATTTTTGCATCGTTCCGAAATAACAAACTCAAATTTTCTTTTAGTCAGAGCCTGGTTAACCTGCGCCCGAGTGAATGGGGAGAGGTATTTCTATGTAAGGAAAGTTTTTAAAAATAACACAATTACTGAAATTTTAAATTTGAATTTGTTGACCCATTTTTAAAGCGTCAATATTTTTTCTTAAAAATAGTGACATCACTTGAAAATTTGAACGTTTTTGTATGTCATGAGCTTTTTTTTTTTTTAAAAAAAAAGTTGAAAGTTGCTGGTATAGGCAAGTTGAAATCTATACACTATTCTTCCACCAAATATTTTCTTTCTGTGTCATTGTAAAAATAGCACTTAAGTTTCCAGGTTGTTTTTTTGCAATTCTATTTCTCTGTTGTTTACGTTATATGATCTGAATAAACAAAGGTGCAGAGGACTAGTCTATTATCTATTTTGGATTTTAGAGCTTTAAAGCTAAGCATTTTAAACTTAAAGAACAACAAAGTGTAAATTACTTAAGTGATATTTTTACAATGACGCAGAAAGAAAATATTTGGGGGAATAACAGACTATAGACAATTTGTGTAGAATAATTACAGTAAAATTATTCTAATTATTTTTATTTATATATTTATTTAATTGTTGCAGTTTATGTTATTGCTAACAGCTAACTGAAAAATCTCGTTGGCAAAATTTTAGGTACTTTTCTGTTATCAGAACTGGATTCAGAAATGTACGTATGTATAGATGCATGTGGGTATATGTGTCTTTGTATGTGTATACACACACATACATCTATACATACATACATATATACACGCATTCATACACACACATTCATCAGCCAAATTTTGAATAGTTCCTGTTAGATAAGTAGTGTAGAAGCGAGTTATCCAAATTTGAGAAATCTCGGTTTCTTACAGGAAGAATATATCTGTTTATTTTGCTTAAAACGCTTGTGATGGCATTCGGAGTTTTCAAAGAAAAAATTTTTATCTGGAAAAAGTTTGTAAATTTGCTCGTGAATGTTTTCTAAGTTTAAATTCATGAATATTTTCGCTTCCATATTTATAAGAAGATACTTAAAGAGTGTAAAGCCTGAAAATTCTTTATTACATATTAAAACCATGATCTGAAAACTTTTATAAATATTTAGCGTAAAGAAATTTAATCTGTAATATATAATTATATGAAATTGGTGTACTTAACATAGAATGAATATTTTTTACCTCCTTGTACGAACTAAAGGAAGTATTGTAATCACGTAAAATTTCAGGTATCATATTTCAACGAAAATATCCATTTTGACCTCTATCGAATTCAATTTAATGGTATTTCATGTGAAATATGTACGTAAGGCAGAATCAAGGACTCTTTTTCCCAAACGAATTATAAAACTAATTGAAAATGGATTCAGAAGAGATTTTTTTCGTGGCGTCTGTATGTACGTATGTATCTCGAATAACACAAAAGCGAGTAGCCTCAGAACGTTACAATTTTGTATATAGGACAGCTATAGCATATAGTTTGTGCGCCTCCCTTTTTGGTTGCAATCGGTCTCACCTAAAGTATATATATATATGTAAAATATGAAAACAAACTTCTCATTTTAATTGGCTTCAATCTCTTTTAGTTTTATTTCATTTGGGGACTTCATCTCTTTGTCTCTTACGTAATGCTTAATGCAGATATCGTTTGCTTAATCAAAGTAATTGTAAACCAAAACTTCTTCCTTCATCCTCTGAAGCACTGCGACACTCTTCCCATTTCGCTTAAGCTTTCATGCTGTTAAGACGCGTTGCTGCAGTGATCGCTTCTATCGCTATAGTATCAAAATTGTAAAATGTTCTGGAAATAGGCACGATTGGAGTGCCAAGTGAATTGTGGCCCCAAATGAGAATTTAGATAAATATGGAATTTAATCCGACTTGACTGCTTCTTCTTCATAATGGGTGGACGCTCTAAGCATCAAGTATCTTCGCAATCAGCATTTCTACGCATCTGCATCTTAGTGTTCTTATATCAGTGCTTCCAAATTTGTGCTTTTATTTCACATATATATATATACACCCACTCTGATACCCGGCTCCGTGAGCTAGGTTTTCTATATTCTTATATGGTGGTAAATTGCGAATTTTTTGCTTTAAAAATTATTTAATTATGTTGTTCTTATCTTCCGGTTAAAGTTTTATGTCTTTAGTTATTTTGAATGCAATAGTTGTAGAATTATCAGCAATTTAAAAGTTGTTTAAGTGCTGCTAAGCCTAATTTTTGTTTACCATAGCAGCCATATTTGTTAACATTTGAAACTTAGCAGACTTAGTGAATTCCCAAAAATCCCAAACATACGGGGGCAGAAATTTTAAATTTGCTCTTTTAAAACTTATGCAATAGTCACGTTTATATTTTAGAGTCATCAGAATCTTTCTCAGGGTTATGGACGTGTATAAGAAACATCTATATTTCTAATATTTGATCGCAGAGCAACAGAAATTCTTAAGAATGTCTTTACATGGTTAAAGCCGCGTTTCAAATTTAAATCTGAATTTGTCGCTCTGTTAGGGCGTATTTATTAATGGAAAATAGGTTTTTGGAAGTGCCAAATAAAAGCTAATTAGGTACTTGCAAGTTCTCAATACATAGAGTCTGCTTTGTAAAACGAGCGAGTATTTCACACATGAGTTTTCCTTGGCACTTGATCCTTCCGTTCATTCCACATTTCAGATTTGTTTTTACACTATTTTCAGACTTACAAACTCATCAAAAATGTCCTTTTCGTTCACAGTAGAATTTAGTGACACTACTGTCGTCAGGAACTTAGCCTTTTTGTTTGTTTATCACAGTCTCAAGTTTCTTTCTGTTCAGTCCACGGATTGAAGAGCCATGCTCTTGAATGTATTCGATATCATACTTAAACATGCCCCATGTAGGTATCATATGCACGTTTAGATAGCTTTGGCAATTTTCGATTGTTGTGTTATACCCTTCTGTTCTCAATTCTTGTAACTGATTTCTAACACTAGTAGCAAGAAGCTTTCTTGCATTCCTACAATTTGACTTTTCCGTATGTCGATTTACTTCATCCATCATTTCAATTTCTATTATATCTTGCTTTCAAGTTATCTGATGATACCAAACTTGTTTCCACTTAGCTTGCAAGGATGTGTAGGAGTGTAACTGATAGTAGGGAAAAAGAGAGTAATTTTCTGAAATTTAGGGAAGAGTGAAAGCCATTTATCTTGCTCTTAATAGAACGGTTTTGTACTCTGTAAAATGGGTTTTCAAAATAATTTGAATTCACCATCTTGCACATATTAAATGTGGAACTGGTTGTAAATCTTCTTAATTATTAATTGTATAGGGTTAAATTAACTAGTTATTACGAATTAGACCTTTATTATAACTTCTGTTTCCGTTTCCTCACTATAAATGTAAATGGATTTTCAAAATAATTTGAATTCACACATCTTGCACATATTAAATGTGGAACTGGTTGTAAATCTTATTAATTATTAATTGTATAGGGTTACATTAACTAGTTATTACGAATTAGACCTTTATTATAACTTCTGTTTTCCGTTTCTTCGCTATAAATGTAAATGAGGTTGAGAGTTTTAAGGTATATCTAAACAGTTATTATATGTTAAATATCTTTACTGTCATTCTCCTTTCCGTTTTCCTTCCACGATGCTAATTTTTATTTTGCACGTATTCAAATGAGGTAGAAAGAAATAGCATTTAAAAGGAGGTTTTAGAAGGTTAGTCAGAGCGTGTTCAGCCTGATGAAGGCCACGTTACTAATTAAATTTCTAAAATAGTAGCCTGTCTTCGGCGTTGCTTTATTCTTGCCAATAGTGCTTGTCACGTCGGTATAGTTTTGAGTCAACTAGCGCGTTAATCATAGTTTTAATTTCAAATTCCTTACACCTTTAAGTTAGGCCATAAATGCTGGTTGATTTTGTAAGCACAAGGAGTGCCTTCCATTAATTATTTGAACTCTTAATAAAAGGGTCTTTTATACTCTTCTTACGTTCGGTGTTTGATTAACAAGACATAGTAATTATTCTCTTAGTTCTTTAGTCTCGACTCAGTGCATGCAAGAAGGTGAAACTCTACAGAGTATTTAAGCTGAGGTTTTCGAATTGTAAGACAGAGCGTGTTTCTGCCTCTCGAGTCCACGTTACTAGGTGTCGCCAACTCTGATAAGATTGTAATTCTGTGGCTTCTTCTTCGGATTGTAATTCTTCTGCGTTATTGCTGCCGACATTTAATTGTTACGCCGGTGAGAAGTTCTGAGTCAACTTAAAGTTCATAAAATCATTTGTATATTCTTTGACTGCTAGTTTTAGTTTTAAATTTGAATTTGACTGTTACTTTAAGTTACATCGCCATAAGTGGGAGATGAAATTGTCAAACACAAGAAGTGCGTTTGAGCTCAGTTTCCGTTTAAATAAAAAAGTTATTTTAAACCTTTTCAAGACTCTGTTGTTACTTCAGGGACAGCGATAATTTGCTCCAGGTCTGTTAAGAGTTTGAAACTAGTTTATACTAGCAAAGAAAGTTAAACACTGTATATTATATAACTGAACTTCACTAATTAAGCAATCCACAGACTGGTTGAAAATATTTGAATTAATTATGATAAGTATTACAGGGTTATAAGAAAAAATTTCGATTCAAATCAATACCCAGATTTTTTTCCTCCATAAAGAATACTTTATAAAGTGGGACATCTGGAATAAATCCAGGATATTAAAACAAAAGACCCCAAAAGGAGGAAATTTAGATATTGTTTGAAGATTTCATTTAGCTGTAGGAGTGAAACACTTTATCAGGGTTTGAGCAAACCTGCGCTTTAGTCATTAGCCTTTAATTAACTTACGACTTAGCTTAGTTTTAGTTTGAAATTCCTTACTTTGAGTTACGCCATAAATGTTGCCTGGGTTTGTAAATACAAGGAGTCCCTTTTCTTAACTATTTGAGTTCTTAAAAAAAGGGTGGAGAAATAAAGCAATTGTTTAAAAACACCATAGAAGATTTTTTTTTTCGTGAAGATTAATATAAGGAATCTCAACTCTTTACAATTGACAACGCACTTACCGCACATCCATGATCTTGCTACCCAATGACATTATTATTATTATATTAATATGGCGTTTGGGTATCAAAATAAGATATTATAATTGACAGACCAATGCGCATCTCGTTTTAAAAGTACGCCAATAGTATGCTTTAGCTTTATGTTTAGATTTTATTAGTTTCACTATAAAAAAATTCTACTTTGCCACTTAAAATGCAAAACTTGTAACGAAAGTACATAATCATAGCACACAAATCCTCTCCCCAGCCCCAACTGCAGGAAGCTTTCTGGTTAAAGAGTCGTCAAGAATTATAGCCGAATACATTGATCATTTAGCCGTGTCACTATAGGTAAAAATGTCTAAAGTACACTACACAGAGGTCCCGATATTTCACTCGCAAAGATGGGGGAAGGGAATATAGATACAACCAAGCCTTACTCGGGAATCCACCCACACCTTGAGGTTTGGGCTAAAAGTCGAATCCACCCACACCTTGAGGTTTGCGCTAACAGTCAACTTTGGGTGCCCACCCACCGTACCATAGTGGACGGTTATTACATGTAATGGTATAGGAATACCCAGAAAAAATTTTTTCGTGTTTATTATCGAGAGAACGGAATAAACCAACAACCAATCATTGTAAATGTTTACCATTTGGAATATTTATTAGCAATAGTTTATTGACTAATTGCATTAAATGTTATTGCTTAGCATTGCTTTAATCATAAAGAATTTATGACTGCTAGAGTAGTTATTGCTAAGATTTATTTCATTAAATTGTATTGCTTATTATTGCTATATTAGCAATAACGTGTAAAATATTATATTGCATATTATTATAATAATACATAAAACATGCTATTGCTTATTATTGCTAAATAATTAGCAAAAAATATTGTTTGTTTAATATTGTTTATTACAGCTAAATAAATTATTGGAAATGTTAACATTTTGGTAACGCTGTTTCAAAATAAAATGCATTAATGCCATTGTGACACATATGCAACGGGTATTTTCATAAAATTGTTCTGACATATACTGTAAGTTAAACTAGAAAATTTCATCTCCTTGATACTTCGAGAGCTTTCGCGAGAAAGTAGAATTTCACGGCAAAGCTACTGGGAAGTATAACTGCCGCAAAAAATAATTTTCCGAAATTTATTGATTATGAAAAAAAGTTATCTAGCAAGAATATATTTCGAATTATTAACCAAATATTTAAAAAAAAATTTAAAATGCTTTTAGCTTTGAAAGCTTTCAGACGCCCAATGGGGCGTTTTTTTAACGTTTTGTGTGTTTATTAAATATCATGTTCTTCGCACTTAAATAAAATTCAGTTCAACAGCCAATATCACAAAATATTTAAAAACAGCATATCTTTAGAATTTTCGATAGACAGTCTCGCGCGCTCGAGATAATTTTTTTTCGTATAGTGTTGCCATTGCTCGCTTTGAAATCATTGAGTTTGCTAATCAGAAATTCTTTAAAGTTTTACAAAATATGAAATAAATAATAAAACAAATTCCAAATTCCAAATTTGGGTTTCCAGGTGCCCATATTTGGTTGGAAACATACGTTATTCAAAATTTGATGGCTCTAGGTACCATTGTTTTATCACAATGCGAGAAACATACATACATTTATGCAGATTCTTGATGATTTAATTTCTTTAAATACAATACAGAGCTGTAATATTTGGTGGCAACAGTTTGAAAAGTGAACCGATATTTATAGTAAACCAATGCAAAATGCCAAAACGAAATTAATAGCCCTTCTGGGCTAACGCCCTTTGGGCTAAAAAAACCTGATGTGGCACTTCCTTGTACGGCATATTAAATTATACACATTTTTTTGTTGCATTTCATTTAAACTTATTTCCTCGAATTTCACTAGAGATATTTTTTCATTCAGTTAATTCAGTTCTTACACACATAAAAACTTTAAATATCTTCATTAAAAATTGTACGATACAAAAAAAACGTAAAACACCAAATACAGTTTGAAACAATTAAAAAAACAATTTTGACAATTAAAATCAGAGTGCCTACGCAAAAAAAGGGGGGGAGGAATTCCGACAACGGGCAAGAAGACAGATTTTTTGGTGAACAAAATTGAGGGTTTACTTTTGGTCCCATTCAGCAAAAAGACACTGAAGTTGGTGCACTAACAAATGGGGTCTTGATTAGGCTTAGTATCACTCAAACAGCTTTAAATTGCTGATAATTCTGAAACTATTGCATGCAGAATAACTAAAGGCATATAAAACTTGACTGGAACATAAGAATAGCATAATTTAATCAATTTTAAAGCAAAAAATGCTCAATTTACCTACATATAAGAATAAAAAAATGAGCTTATATATATATATGCTGCCGATTGTACACAAAAAGGGAGGTGCACTACTACATGTTACAGCAGTCGCATACACAAAATTTCAACGTTATACGGCTATTCTTTCTTTAGTTATGCGAAATACGTACAAACGTCAAGAAAAAATCTTTCTGAATCCATTTTGAATCTATTTTACAATTATATTCCAAATATTACATTTTGGGAAAAAGAGTCCTTTATTGTGTCCATACATACAGATATTACGTAAAAACATCCTTCAAGTGGATTTGAGAGCAGTCAAAACGGATATTTCTGTTGAAATATGATACCCGCTTTTTTTTTCGATTACAATACTTTCTTTACTTTATACAAGGAAGTAAAAATAAGTGAACAAAGCGTTGAGACGTAAACCTTTGGGTTCCCTTTTTTTTAATCAAAAATTTTTCTTTTTCCATAACTATGATATTTAAGCTCAGTAGAAATTATGGAGCTTCTAATATATGTGAATCAAATGATGCTAAAAAATAATCAACGGAAATTTATACAACTACTTCGCTTCTTTGCTAAAAAAAAATAGTACACCCTATTATCATTTAACAAAACTAATTATTTTCCTTTTAAATGAAACTAAGGAGAAGGAGAAAAGTGCGGATGATTACATTTGACATATTACTAAAGGGTCTCATTGTACTTATTTTATTTTTGATTTAGGCAATATTATATAGGTACAAGAATTAGACAAGCTTTCTTTTGTCAGAGTACATCTGCATGACATTGAATTAGTATTAGTGGTAAGAATATAAATAAAACTCTCTTCCGTCAAAAAGTCACCTTATTGTTAAAAATGCTGTATATTGGTTTAAAAATCAGATGATTTCGTATGTAAGATGATATTTAAAAGTGTTTTTGTATGTAAGATAGCTTTATGTATATGATCTTGTTATACTGAAAGTATTTTGCAAAGAATGTAAATAAATGATCTAAGCACTATGCCTTCAGATAAAGCTAAACGAATGCATTTTCTTTTAACACAGATATGGTTAGGTTAGGTTATTCAATTATGGCAAAGCACACGAGGGCTATCTGCCTAAAGGGAGGGATGCCTTCGTGGAGGACTTTTTAAGGGAAACTGGCTCGTATACACGTTACACATGGGGAAAACCACGAAAACGCCCATGCAGCCAGCCCGTTCGCGGGATTCGAACCTCGGACCGAACTACCAGTGTTCAGCGTCTTTACCGCTCGGCCGCTGGTGGGCCTAACACAGATATGAAGGAATAAGCAATAAATGATCTTAATGTTTTTTTAGTACGCTAGGGGTAACGTATAAAACCAGCGCATTTTTTGAGAGACTGTTTTAGGGATGAAATGTTGTCTTAAATTTTTATCAGGTCTGCAGATATTCGATGCGCGTCGAAAGGAGCATATACAGGAATCTTCGCTTTCGGGATATCTGACTGATTGACTTACACGAAACCTATGTGATAACCCGATCATGTACAGGGCAACTTAGAATATATTATTTTTAAATCTTTCATTTTGTTGCATTCATGAGCTGTTATGTTATAACTGTTTTGTTGTAACTTTCATTTTTATACCTGACTATGATTTTTTGTAACGTAATTTATATCAGAAAAATTGAAACGATAACACGTGAAAAACTTTTTTTCTAAATAAATTAAGGAATAAAGCAAGGTATTTTTTTGGAATTTTTACTGTTATTTTCAATTAATGCAAGAAGCATTTTATTAAAAAAGAGTCATCTGATAATTTAGTGAAAGTTTTCTTTCCCTGAGTTTCTTTTTCAGTGTTTCCAGGGAGGGGGGATGTTAATTTTTTTAACAGAAATTCAAACAAACGGTTTTTTAGAAAAATCCGTTTATAATTTCTGCAATGAGTGCATAGGTCATGTTTCTTGAGAGGATAAAATCGCTGCGCGAATGCTTGTAGGCGCATGATCAGCTCATCTGGAGTATTGGTCTGGAGTAATTAATGGTCTAAAATTGGTCTGGGGCAATTAATGTTCTAATTAGTGCTCTAAAATTGGTCTGGAGTAATTAATAGTCTAATTACGATCTAAAATTGGTCTGGAGTCTATTTTAGCGGTGTTGTTCTGTGTAACTGAAAATATGACCCTTTTTTGATTTCACACTTCTTCTCTCGCCTTTTTAGCCCAAAGGAGCGTTAGTTCAGAAGGGCTATTAATTTCGTTTCGGCATTTTGCGTCGATTGATTATAAACGGCGAATCACTTTTGAAATTGTTGCCGCCAAATATTATCGCCCTGTATTATATTTAAACAAATTAAATAATGATGAATCTCCTTAAATGTATGTATGTATGTCTGTCGCATTGTGATAGAACAACGGTTACCTAGAGCCATCCAGTTTTGAATAACGTACGTTTTCATTTGAGTATTGGCATCTGGAAGCCCAAATTTGGAATTCGGAATTTGTTTTATTATCTATTTCATATTATGTAAAGCATTTATGAGTTTCTGATTAAGAAAGTCAACGTAACAAAACAAAAAAAAACAAAAAAAAAAAAAAAAAAAAAAAAAAAAAAAAAAAAAAAAAAAAAAACCATTTTTATCTCCAGCAAGCGAAACTGTGTATCGCAAATTCTAAAGATATGCTCTTATAAATATTTTGCAATATTGCAGTTGAATTGAATTTTATGGTTTAATTGTGAAGAACACGATATTTAATAAATAAAGGTAACATACGAAACGTTAAAAAAAATCCTCTTTGGGCGTAATATAAAATTTGAAAGCTTTCAGACTTTTTTTTATAAAGTTTTTCAAAACTGAGGAAAAAGTTGACAGATTCTTACGTTTTATCATCTATAAAATGCCGAAGACCTAAATCAACGACAGATGCAATTCGTTCCTCTTGGACCACGTAAATATTCGCGAATTTAATCTCGAATTACAATTAGGCTAGTGAGGTAAGTCTCAACAGTAAATAAATAAATGAACTTCTCCATGCATAATCGAAGAAAATCCGTAATATGTTCAAACTAAGACAGTTACGTCAGTTGTTCACTATGCTTCAGGAAATAACGAACTTCTCTTTCCAATATTTTTGAAATAATTTGAGCAAAAGACGTTAATTTCTTCATTTTAACGCTTTGCATTCTGAAGAGTGAGGCATGCTGACTGATTCTTTGATTTGATACATTTAAGTGCCGAAGTTCAAAGTTTCGAGAATTCAGTTGAATATGTTTTTACTCAGTTAATGAACATGCTGAACATGTTTTTACTCAGTTAAAACTTTAGTTTCAACAGAATTAACTTTTAACTAAAACCGTACAAAGTTATATGTTTAACTTTATGTATTTATTTATCTTGGTGCAGTCGTAATGAGTTCAAAAATGAAAAACACTACAAAACATTTAATAAATTAAGCTTCACATTGAACGAGCCATATTGCTGTTTTTTTAAATTCTTACTATTAGCTCACACTCTCCCTATATCTTGTTCAAATTTTCAATCGTTAATAAAATACTTTTTATTCATCCACTCAAGTTCAATTACATTTTTTTAAACTTGTAGTAGGTGACACTTAATGTTAATACAGTTTTTCCTAAAAAAAGTTTTTTCGTATTAAATTTTTTTTTTGTATTTTTAAAATTTTTCTTTGTTGACGTAAGTAGAAATTGACTTTACAAAATATTTTGGCTCTATTGTAGAATTGGGTGCCCCTTGTTTTTTGGCGAAAACGTTTGTTTAGTTTTGGCGATGAAACTCCATTTCTGGTTACCATGAGAGTTTTAACATGGTTTTAGCTTCTTGATTTATTTAATTGAAAATAAATCGATGTGCACATGGACAAAGTCAAGGCAATGTGCAATAACTAGTTTGTGCAATTCTCTGATTTTTTTTTTAAGTGAAAATAGTTCGATGTGTACATGGACGCGGAGTTTGCGAAATTCTTTGACTTCTTGTTTTGGTTTTGTGTAGCGGCCATCTTCAAATTGTGTCTTATTGACGCCGATCTTGGCGTCAAAACAGAATCGCCAAAAAACAAGGGGCACCCAGTTGTAAACTTTTACCAATTTTTTTATTTAATTAGTTATTAATTAATTAATTTTTAATCTTTAATAAAATACTTTTATTCATCCACTCAAGTTCAAATACATTTTTTTAAACTTACAGTTGATGGCACTTGATGTTAATACAGTTTTTTCCCATATTAAACATTTTTAAAATATCCTACATAAGATATCCTACATAATTCTCAAGTTAAATGCTTTCTCTTTAGAAAGCCCTCTATGAAGGTAACCCTTCCCTTTGGCAGAGAGTTCTTGCGGGCCTTGCTATATTCGATTAACATAAAAATACAAACTTTGTTGTGACTAATCTCGCTTGTCTGATATCATAGCAAGCCCACGGAATTCATTGTGGCAAGGAGGCAAGATTGCGCCTGTCGTTGGCAGGAGCCGTGGGCATCACACAGGTGACAGTACGACTTTGCTCAGTTCCATTCCCTATTTTGAAGGAGAGCACCTGAGGGAGGGACGGGTCCGAGGGTCTCCCACCCCTCTTCTCTCCCACCAACCTGTGGACTTATTTAGAATGTCCCCATGCCGCACAGACACTATACATTTATAAACATCCATGCCCTTCTCTGATATTCGAAACTGGGCCATTCAAGGCAGTCAACGTCGCTAGCCACTATCCCGGTTGGGTACAGTAAAGATTTTAAAATACTGTATGTATTCACCTTCAGTGTTTGATATTAGATTTATATTTAGCCGCTCCTCCTTTTTGGGGGGGGGCGAGTTAGAAATTTGGATACTAAGCGTTCGAGGCTGCAATTTAATTCTCAAGTTAAACGATTAACTACGGCCTAAATAACGATTTAAATGCTTCTTCTATGCTTATATCTTTTTTAAAATAACGATTTTTTTAATCTTAAATGCTTAGTGGAAAAAATATTTTTAAAAATAAATTTGGGGGTAAAAGATTATCTCACCAATCAATTTAGCTAAAATTTGCTTCCTATTATTTTACTGCAAATTATATTTTACAGTACAAAAATCTGAAAAATGGCAGAAACTGATATATTTGCATAAGTTTAATAAATTAAAAGACAAATTACTTAGTTTTTCCACAATGTTCTCTGGTAAAGCGATTCATTTTGAACTTTTAATTGAATTTTTCTATATTAAATTCCTTAAAGTAAATTCGAAAATCTAAAAAATTACATTTTTGTATTAATTTAATGTATGACAAACGAGAAGTTTCACTATGTTTACGTTCACTATTTTCTTTGGAGCAAAATTATGTTAAAAAACTATCTAGTTATTACTGATAAAATATTTTTAAAACTATTTCTGTGCGCCATAGACATCAATATGCTTCGTTTTTTAAATAAAGTTTAGAACTGATAAGATAAAAAATTTAGAAGGATATATCGTGTAAATATTTGCATAAGAATGTCAAAATATACGTGACCCCGAATTCCTTTCTGTCAATTTAAAAAAAAATAACAAAGTCTACAAAAATTTTGATTTATTTTAGTTTTTTCGTATCATTGTTTTAATTTAAAATTTTTATGAAACTTGAAATTTAGTCTTATTTTATATGTTACGACTTTTAACAGTTTTCATTAATGTAAAGTTTATGCGAATATGTGTAAAATTTTGGAAAAATGGTAAATTTTGCAAAAATATACCGTGAAATTTCCACCAAAGGCAGGTGCATTGAAGTATCGAGAAGAAAAACAGACTTGATTTTAAATTATCCTCCCCAAAAGCTACACCGTTTTATATAGCAGCCGTTTAATATTTTTCATTGGAATGAACCATTATAACTCCCGCCTTTTTGCTGACTGTGAATCGTAGTTGACGTAATAATATGGCAAGGCATTTGAGTTTTGCTTTTAGTGTTTAAAGGAATTTCTGAGGAGTAACGTTACCATCAGGTAGGCAGAATAGATTATCCTATCTGTTAGAAGGTAAAAACCGATCGCATGTTAATGCGATAGCCTTTGGCAAGCTTCTCTTTCTACTCTGGAACTCACTGCCGCATCAAGAAAGATAATTTTAAGCTGGACTAGTTCCAGTTTGTGTGAGAAGATACAGATTATGCGACTGATGATAAGTGCTTTTCAGAATGGCTTGGCCTTAGCAGCATGCTGAGGATGGTCAGAAATAAATGAGTGCATTCTTCCGAAATGAATCTAATCTTCTTTACAGATGGTTGCTAGGAAATTATTATTATTTTGAGTTAAAATGAGTACATTGGGCGCTCGTTCAGAATGAATAAGAGTAAAGATTTGTTTTTCTTTCAAAAAGGATTAAAAATCTTCTTAAATGCAATAGGTCATCACATTTACAGACGAGTTTAGAGTCCATTAGGTACATTGTTCAGAGATGAACTCAAACTCTGCAGAGATTGCGCATCGTCCATCAAAAAGCATCAATGTGCTGTGTTGACTTACGTTGTAGACAATACTCCTTTACACAGCTGTCAAAGCTATAAGAAGCTTTTAAGGAGCTAAGGGGATATCTTATATACTAAAGTTTCTCCTTTTCATAAGTACGTCCGCTTTGTAAATTATTACAATTGATGTTGGATGATCTCACGGAGGCAAGGTCTTAGAAACGAGAATATTTAGTATTTGAAATAATTCTTGAGTACAAATAAGTACTTTGGAACAGAAAATAAGACTGTGAAAGTACCAGTATGACTTTCAAAGTATTATTTACTCTCTAAAAAGACTGTGAAAGTACTCATTTAAAAAAGACTGTGAAAATACAAATATGACTGTGAAAGTACCAGTTTATAAGAAGGACTGTGAAAAAAATAAGACTGTAAAATATCAATTTTTAAAAAGTTACATCTAAACTGAACTAACACAACTTTCTCATGTGTCATACAGAAGAAAAAAGTAAATAATACTGAAGTTGAAGTTTTGATTATTTTGAAAATTTATAGAGTAATCAATTAGTGTTAATGCACTAGCAATGTAGCGCTGTAAAGATTATCAAACATACAATGAACTGCTTTAAGGCCAGATGTTTACTTTCTTAAAATGTTTCTAAAATCTGCAAAGACTTTGCGGAGGAATGTAACTCAACTTTTATGAGTTAGTCATATGCTTACTGCATAATAATCCTGAATCGGCTAAGTAGGCTGAAAACAGTTGTTGGTTCTATATCAGTTAGTTAATTTCATAAACAATGCATATAGCCTAGAAACTTAGTAAAAGTCATCAATTACGCACATCGTCATTGAGACTTATATTTACTGCATAATACTCTTGAATTGGTACATCAAGCTGGAATCTGTCGTTAGTCATAAACCAATTAATTTCATATACAAGACATTGAAAAACATTATAAATAAATAAAATTGTACTGAGTTTCATCTACGAAGGATACTGAATCATTTGATAGGAAATTTCTGTTGTTGTTTCTCATCCTGACTAGTTAGTCATTAGGCTAGACCAGATCCATGAGTTTAAGAGTCGTCAATATATCCAAAGCGAAGGCAGGCCAGAAGGTTCTCTTTTGCAAGACCTAAACAGATGAGAAGATGCTCAACAGTAAAACGATCAGTATTACAATTTCTACAGATGGAATAGATCTTATTTCCCCGGTTAGATTTAAGGTTTTTCAGGTGTCCACTTAGGAGCCTCGTCAAGTAGTCTGCT
>KK118323.1:15563-42785 GCA_000611955.2 Stegodyphus mimosarum | reverse complement strand
CCCCAAAAGCAATAGCCCCTCCTGGCTGTCTGCCAAAGTACCATTCATGAACTGGAGGAGAATGCCAGGAGGAGGCAACAGTACATTTAGCTCTCGAAGTTCGAAGGAACGTTGTAGAGAAATAGAATATATTTTTTAAATTATTATCATCCGAAAAACATTCTAAAATACTGGAGCAGAGTATCTTAATCTGACATGTGTTAGAATGCTTCGCCCATGGATACCAAACAAATTAATTACTCCGTAGATACATTAGGTTATTTAGAAGCAGGAGACATGAAAAATGAGCAATGCCCTCGCAGAGACTCGAACCTCGGACCTCTCGAATACGCTCCGAAACCGCTGGTCGTTACATCACGAAGACATGCTAAGAAGGCGGGAGGGAGAAGTACCTTATATAGTCCTCATTTTAAAGGCGACTGGGAATTAGGGGACACAATCCCCAAATCTCGGTGGTGGAGACTCATCATCCATCACCTTTTTAGTTCGGAGGCCACTGTAGAGACATCAGTGTTTTTTTTTATGCAGGATACGTGAAAATGAGCAATGCTCTCGCCGGGACGCGAACCTCGGACCTGTCTAATACGCGCCGAGTGTGCTTCCAATTACACCATGAAGGCATGCTAAGAAGGCGGGAAAAATACCTTATAACTCAAGTGCTTGATGTGTCTTTCTTAGCAACAAATGATGGAAAAATAATATTAGCCACTTATTCGATTGTCAGTAAGAGCAACTGACTGTGCGATATAATTCATGATTTTTTTAATGCCGATAAATTATTTTACCTCTTTAATTCTGTAAACAGATTTTTTCTAGTCATAACGAGCTTATATGTCATGTATATTAAAATCCTAACATAACAGAATGTTTTATGTTTGATTTCTGAGCTTCAGGTATTCTTACAGATAAAAAATTATCTGTACTGTAAATAGACGTCTGGAAATACTTGTAATATCGCAGAATGAATTAAAACACATTATATGAATGTAATTTTAATTATACTATATTATTAGAAGACGGTACTAATCTACTTGAGGAAAATATTCTAATATAGACATTAAATAATGTTAATGATTAACTGATGTGTTTTACTGCAATAATTTGCTGCAATCAATTAATTAATTTTAATAATGATCATAATAACTTTTATACGTACGCTGAAAGCTGAATTCACGCTCATGACTTCCATAGTTGTAAAATTAAACTTAAATATCTTGTAACAACCTTTCCATCAGTAACATAATCTTTGAACTTTTGGCTTTTTCATACTTTCAAGCTTTCTCTACAATGAAATAATCTTGGCATGTGCCACCGTCTAATAATAAACATTGAAACACTAAAAACAAGTTTACTGTTTAACTAATTTGCAAGGGTGGGTATACATTAAAATAGTTATGACTATGCGTGAAATTTGTAAATAAAAGCTTCAAAATCCTCAAACGATATAAATGTAATTAGACTATAACACCTTCACTGATGAGTCACTCAAATGACCACGAAATGTAATCCATAATATGGGCGCTACAATTAATTTTCTATTACTGTCGAATTTTTCTCTGTCATGGAAAATCTCGATTTCGAAGCTGATTATCTTGTTATCCCTTAATATACTAAACATTTCTCTATATGCATTTATTTATATGTAATAGGGATATTTTATTTTTAGCAATTTGTTAAATAAAATACCTTGAAAAATATCTGAAAGCTTTCAGATTTTATATTACCGCTTTTTTAACGTTTCGTATGTTACCTTTATTTATAAAATATTATGTTCTTCGCACTTAAACCACATAAAATTCAATTCAACAGCAATATCACAAAATATTTAAAAACAGTATATCTCTAGAATTTTCGATAGACAGTCTCGAGCGCTATAGATAATTTTTTTTTTTCGGATAGTGTTGCCATTGCTCCCTTTGAAATCATTGAGTTTGTTAATCAGAAATTCTTTAAAGTTTTACAAAATATGAAATAGATAATAAAACAAATTCGAAATTCAAAATGCGGGTTTTCAGGAGCCCATGTTCGGGTGGAAGATTACGTTATTCAAAATTTGATGGCTCTAGATACCGTTGTTTTTTCACAATGCGAGGAACATACATTCGTTCATGCAGATTCTTCATTATTTAATTTTTTAAATATAATAAGGGCGAAAACCTTGACTAATAGCCCTTCTGAGCTAATGTTCCTTCGGGCTAATAAACATAGAAACCGCTTCATTGTATTATAAGATCTCTGGGTTATGACCACTCAGCAGCTTGTGTTTCAAGTTATTGTTAAAACTTCAGCAGGGTTTTTAAAGTACTACTGTATAGGCGGTTGGTTATTCAATCTTCTTTCTGAATTAAGGTTAAAATTCAAAATATATAATGGTATGCGTTTTAATTCAGGCCATTGCTTACATGGATGTAAAATTTCTAGTCTAATAAACAGGTCGTATTTCATTTACTCATTTAAGTACTAACATTGCTTTTAAACTTATGTTATTGCTAATCTAAATTTAAGCATTCAAAATTAATCACAGGAATATAAAGCAATTAAACAAAATTTTGTCTGGATTGGATGGAAAAGCAGTCGTAAGGGAATCGCAAACAAGAACACAGATTTTAATTCTGGATTGGTATTGTTTCCTCTGCTATTCACAATGTACTGTATCAAGGGTTCTGGACGCGTGGTATGTGCATTTCTGGGGTGCAAATGACAAATAAAATCGTTATTAAAGTTCAGTTATAAAGTTTCTATTCTAATTCTACGAAATGAGAGAATAATCTTAGCACTGCATTCGATATCAAGGCTTTTATGTCAATTTGCTCCCCACCTTTTCAGTCTGAGATTACCCTAGAAAATGTTTATATACAAATTTTAAAAACTTACTCCTCTGTTTTATTTTATAATTTTTAGTTTTCTTAGTTTTTTAGATCAAATTTTTATTTATTTCTTTTATTTTTTCATTAAGTTAAATTACTTATATTTTGCATGTTTTGAGACTCTCCACACATATTAAAATTTTTTTCTTAGATTTTTAAGGAGTTTTGCTCCTTTATTATTTATTTTTTTAAAACTGTCCTGTATTTCTGAATTTACACTTAGTTCTGTTTTACGGTTTAAAAAAATTGCACATGGTTTTGATTTTCAAGTGTTGGATTATTATTTTTGCAAGTTTTGTTTTTTGGACTTAATCTACTCAAAATATTGTTTTTTAATTTGTCTATGATTTCGCAATTTGTTTATATTTGTCTATGTTTTTGTTGTATAATTTTGCATTTTTATCACTGCTCGCTTCGGACTGATGTAGGGGTTGGACTGATGAAGACACAGATTACTTTGACTATTTTCCTAAGGTTATTTTAAAATTTTTTGTGTCTTTTTCGGTTTATAAGCAGACTATTTTATTTATTTTTATTTATTTATTTTTGGTCTTTGCATGTAGTTAGTTTATTCGGAACTGAAAATGGTATGAATTTTAAATGTAGTTTTTATTTTATTTTATTTTGCATTATTACCACCAGTTTTTACTGCTATCAGCTCGCAACTGGATTAGGTTTTAAACTAATTTTTACTTTGTATTTAATCACTTATATATATATAGGCTTTATTTTATTTACATTATTATACTATAGTTTTACTTATCTATACGAACATCTACACGACTATTACATACACATTTCTAGATACTACTGAAAGTATAAAACAGCATAAAGTACCATACTGTTCTGTATGATAACACATAATATTGTTAATTCTTTTAGTGTAATAGAAAAAAAAATGGCTAAACATTAAAAATTGCTAAATAATCACTTTAAAAAATATCGAGTGAATGCGTTAAAAAGCTTTGAATTTCTAGCATAAAATATTATAAATTTTATGCTGAAATTACTAAATAAAATTTAAAAGTCTCTTACTTACGCAATTACACTCAGTACAGTTATTCTCTTTTATTCATTATTTAAATCATCTACGTATATTTAGAATAAATAGAAATTTTCTGAATCTGTTCTGATAGCTCCTCAAACTTTCTATAACTTGAAAAATAAAACGAAACTTTTCTTACTCCATTAGAAAAATGAAAGAACTTTCGGACATTATGGGCTTGAGAAAAATAAAGGGAAGAATAAGAATAATAAATGCGCATTTCAATCCTTCTAAAATCCCATTTATTTTCTAATCATTTTTCATGATTATTTTCTCCACATTGTGCGTATGTCTAGTATGCGTGAATGTACATAGGTAAGAAAGGCGCTACATTAACATGTAATTACAAAGTTTCTTATGTAACATTTCTGAAATCTGTCTAGATTTAAATTGGCGTGTTACCTCTTTCAAATCAAATTAAATTGTTCAAACCTTCGTTAAATGTTGAACAATTCAAGTTGAATGACTAAACAGAGAACTGGAGACTTCTTTTTGCAACGAAAGGTTGATATTTGTCTCTATTGTATTCTTGGCAATAACTATTCTATTGTATTCTTGGATGCTTCCAAAAGATCGAGGTTTCAAGTAACACATCATCCTAGTTTTTATCGAGAGCAGCTCGAGGCACTGTTAAATACTATTCTTATTTTTCTAATTTTCCAACCCTTGAGCACACTTTTGGATTCCTAGATTTAATGGACCCGCATCAAGTAAACGGAGCAAATCAAACCCAACTTTCGTACACAATATATCGAGAAAATAAACAGCTTTTTTTAAATTGGACAGAGACTGCTTGAAGTTTGCATTTTGAGATATGCATTTATTCTTTATCATGAGCTGTATCGAGTTTCTGAGTTTGAATATTTTAACAAACTATTTACTGTACTGATTTGAAATACATGGTTTCATACTAAAAGCAATTCTGTTCGTTTCAAAATTAGGATCAGCGGTCTTTGTAAAAAATAAGTCATATCATTTAATGGCAAACGAGTTTCATTGTATTAAACAATGGTAGTTTATACTTCCGTTTAACAGTGGTATAATTTACAGTGGTACTTCGGAATGTGCCATTAATTTGTTCCAGATCCTTGAACATACACCAAACTGGGCGCATATCAAACGAACATTTCCAATAAAAAGTAAAAGGAAAATAATTGATCTAATCTTATAAAAACTCCTATTGCTATTATTTTACACTGTTTAATTCTAAAATACAAATGCACAAGGTAAAATACGTACGGTATATAAATGAAGCACTATACATGATACTGTGCAAAAATGTTTTTCAGCTGTCCAAATGAAAAGCGATATTTTAGTGTATTCCAGCATCTCTGATCTTTATTTGGTTACCCATTTCACCCCCTTCGCAACGTTAGTCTATTTAATAACGTCTTTTTCCACCCACAATCATAGATACAGTCATACTCGGCATGCAGTATGCAATATCCAAGTCCCGGATATGCACGCCATCTTCATACGTTTCAAAAATATTATTTTTCATCTCCATGGTGATCCTAACAATTTTCTTCGTTCCTTAACTCTCTTCATTAATATTCCGGAAACACACTATAATGAATTTATAAACGAGTTTTGTGAAAGAAACACAAAGTCACTTGAAAATTCACACAAATTCCGAAAAGTACAAAATTACTTGAGTTATAAGTCGTGTTATTTACTTAATAATAACAACAGATATCCTGATGCTTATGGGGAGTCGTAGCATTCCTTGAAAGAGGTAAATGAGTGCAGTGCGCGCAGTCATGACTTTTCGAACTCGAGTTGGTCTTCCAAAAAATGTCATATACCGAATAAAAATTTTTGCTTCCAAACAGAGCAGTTGATCGTATTTCAAAGCGAACGTAAACCGAGGTACCTCTGTATTAAATATATTAACTCTAGTTATATTGTAACAATTATTCTTAAGGTTGACTAACAATAAGATTTGAGTCAAAATAGCACACGGAATAATGATTATTGAAGGAATCAAGCAACAAGAATCAACGTTATATTTGTACACTAGTCGTGCAAAATGTACAAATATAACTCTGATTCTTGTTGTTTGACTTCTCCAGAAATGAGATTTGAGTTAAATTTAATTCTATCATTCTTATCGTTTGTTCCAGATATAATTACTTTCTATAATTCTTAGCTTTTGTCTCAGACTAGAAAGTTATACAGATTTAATGACATGAGGTGTAGTTATAAAGCAGGGAGTTACTTTTAATAGTAAGAATATTGGAACTTTCCTCACATCGCATCTGTGTCTCAGTTTGTTAGCAGCCAGAGTTAGTCAATCGGTGTGCCCTGTTAGAAACAGTGTAGCCGACCACCTCTTTAGTTTTGTATTTAATGTCCTGTAAATAACTCAGTGTTCAAGACAAATATCCTCATCTTGTAATTTTGAGTAGCGATAAGCGACTTATTTTAGTTTTATCAGGAATGAATAAATAAATATTTATTTTATTTTAACTTGATTTGTGTTTATATTGACAGTTAAATATCCGGAAGAGGAATAGCTCGCCAATAAGATAGGGCAGCTCAGTGTTTAGCTTTTACGTCGAAAATACAATTTATGTTTAATTATACACCACAGGATTATTATACTATAGCCTAATAATTTTTAGTAGTATTTTCTAATTTTATCTAGGTCAAATCATTTTTACTCATTGGAAACATTAATTTTTTAAAAACGACCCTATGAGTGGCCGAGTAGTTGAGACTGCTGCATGTTGACAATTCGAACCAGGTTTGAACCTAGGCGAACTTGTTGGCTATATGGATGATTTTCCCCACGTGTAATGTGAATACGACCAGTTTCTATTAGAAAGACCTTTGGTAGATTAGGTTATTTGAATATGGGAAAGACCTCTTCTTCTTTGCCATATTTAAATAATCTAACCTTGACAAACCATTTTTGAAAAATGGTTTCATACGCTGTGTTTCCTCTGAGATAATTCAATAACAATGCACACTTGTCCTCTGTTTGAAATGATAAAACTGTTTCTACAAATATTTAATGCTGGAGTATTAAGAATATTCAATCAATACCTGTAATTAAATATGAATCTACCATTCAAATGTAATTCCTGCTAGCTTCATTACTTCAAAAATCACTGACAAAAACGGAAAATCTTTCAGTGATGTAAAATACATGAAAGAAATAGGGTTAAACGTTAATCTATTTTTCTTTAAAGATTTCGTAAACAAGAGAAATTTTCTTCATAAAATAAAATGTATTCCTTAAGCGGGAAAATATAATCTTGGAAAAACACAATAACATAATATTGGAAATATATAAAAATGCAAAGCTAGTAAAACGTAAAAAGTCTCCTGGTTTACTTTCTATTTTTGATGGGAATACTGACAGATCTGGGTTATCTCTGTTAATAATGCTTTGTTTGTTATTTGTTTGCTATCAGTCAGAAGGAGAATTTATCAATTTAACTCCTTTAGCAACAACAGCAAAAAGAACGCAGTGTGACTGACAAGAAAAAATGATTTTACCAGTGTTTTACAGAGTATAAGGGACATTCAGTTTTTGTAGATTGTTGCGGTTTCCATAGTATCATACATTAACACAACGGGTTATACGTATTTTTATAGCTTTAAATAATAGACAGTTTCTAGTTTTATTATGTGAAGTAAACAACTGAAAAGTTAAATGAAGCTAGAATTTTTTAACCAAGAAAAAAGGGAAAAAATGAAAATTCGTTAAGAATTTATAAACGTCAAATGGATTCCCAAATTAATGCTAATTACTGACTTGTGCGCATATTTATTGAATTAAATTCCAAAATGTTAATCAGAAAGTTATTGACGTGTTTGATTTAATCCGACCATTTTAAAATAAATTACAAGTTTCCCTTTATGGCACTATTTCTAACAGTTTCAAATATAAATTATGTATTTTCCATCGGAACGATATGTCCAACAAACTCGAAGACAAATTACGAATTTTCTGTTGGAATGATTTAAAGAAAATTTTTCAAACCAACAAAAATATCATACATTCTTTATTTAATGCTTGTAGGAAATATGCAACCTTTCCTAGAATACTAAAAGAAGCAGAAATTATACTTTTCCTGAAGACAAATAAACCTCCGGAGAATCCTCAGTTTTATCGTCTAGTATGTTTACTTCCAACGTTTGGAAAGCGTTTAGAAAAATTGATTTTATCACGATTCTCTATTATCTCCACAAGAATAAAATCATTCATCCACACCATTTTGGCTTTATGGCAAATAAATCTGTAGATCACGCTTTCCAGAAACTGTAGCAAGTACTTGAATTAAACAAAAATCGAAATCTACATAATCTACATTCTCTTGTAATTTCGTTAGATATTCAGGCAGCATTTGATACAATACGTTGGACAGATATTTTACAAATACTACACTCAATCCATTGCCCAGAAGAAATTTTCCGACTACTTAAAGATTATTTTAGCAACCGATCTTTCCAATTCACTTCACATGCTGGTGTTCAATACTATAAGATTACGAGAGTATAACATCAAGGCTCATGCTTGGGCCCAGTAATTTGGAATCTAAGAGCTAATCAGGCATTTCCAAGAAATCAGGAACTTTGAAGAAATAACGCACACACATGCCCAAGCATACGCCGATGATTTCCTGCTAATAGTTCAAGGGAAACGTCGAAAGGACATAGAAGGAAATTCTGATTTTTCTTTGCAAATTTTTAAACATTGGGCCGACAAATGTCAGTTAGAAATTTCTATCTCAAAGTTCAAATCTATCTACATTTCAAAGCAGGGGACGAAAATTAACACCATACGAAATCCAATCGTAAAAATATCACAAGAAAAAATAACTATAGAAAACCAAATGCCTTATTTAGGCATAATTTTGGATAATAGATTCTCCTGGCACATCATATAAATTATGTGAAAAGTAAACTTCTAATATTATTTAACTCGCTGAAAATTACTACAGCTAGAACTTGGAGAATTTCTTCCAAAATTTCAAAAAATCTGGTATCATACAGTGGTCGAGAAGATTCCCCTAGATGGTGCTTCTGTTTGGGCTACGGCTCTAAATGAACATGCTCGAAGACAATTACTTTCTTTACAACGTTTATTTCTTCTACCAATCACTAAAAAGCTTACCGAACAACTCCAACAAGTTCTTTACAAATGTTAGCAGGCATTCCTCCAATAACCCTCACTTTACTGCAAGAAGCGGTTAAAACCAAATTAACAAGTCTGCGAAATTAAACAAATCAAATTCCATCTTCCAGGCAGAACTATTTTTAATTCGAGAGGCAATTAAATTTGTGAAAATGTTCTCTACAACTAGTATAATAATATCTGACAGTGCTTCGAGTCTTCAAGCTATAGTAGGGCCAAGTCGTTCTCTATTAGTGAGAGATATTCAATATCTGTTAACGAACTTTCCAACAGGTACAAAACTAAAATTATATTTGGAACTGTAGGCAATGAGATCGCTGATCAGCTAGCACGAGAACCTGCAAACAGTGTTTCAACACCAATTATTTCCTTGTTTAATCAAATTCCTTTCTTAAAAAATCTCGTGTGAAAAGATCTTATATCACAATGGAAATTTTTATGGTCACAAGAAGTCACTGGATGAAGAACATTTACTTTCTTTCTTACCCATCCCCTCACGTAAATTAGCTTCTACAAATAGTCAATCAAAATGCAGTCACTTATCTTCTGACAGCTCGTGGACCTTTTGTGGCCTACTTATTTCGTTTTGGGCAACATAAGACTGACAGTTGCATTTGGGGCTCATCAGGAACATTAAACCACTATTTGTTTTAGTGTCAAATAATCAAAGATCTATATTTTTGGCCCTATACAACAAACAATGCTTGTTGTTTCAGCAGATTCTAGGAATAAATCTCTTCGTTAGAAGCTTTAGGCTCTGATGAATTATCTTATTATAAACAGCGACAATCTCAAAGCAGTATAATTCTCATTTTTATTTCTAATATTTTAGCTATTAATATTATTAATATAAAAGCCGCTAAGAGCAGAAAAATCTGAAAGTCTTTCAGACAGAACAGCTGTTCAATCTGTGGTTTTCTGTTGGAACGATACTTCCAAACATATTCGAAGATAAACTGCAAATTTTCCTTCGAGATGATATTCTCGTTAGCGTCAGATATATCATTCTTTTAGAAAAACATTCTTTGCAGATCTAAAATTTAACGTAAACGTATAAAGTTCAACTACAAGAACATTTTCAGCAGCTGATAATTAATAAATTTTCTTGAAAATCTGTTTTCAAGAAATTTTAGTTCCAAGCAATTTTGAATTAATAATTGAATAAAAATTTACTTTATATCTAGACGTACTAACAAATAATACATTTAAAAGTGAGAAAAATACCTCTTGCTGGATTTACAGAGGCTGTTCGCACACTTTTTAGACGATTTTGCTAAGCGGTAACAAAACATCGTTTGCTGCAAAAGAAGTAATTGCAATTGTACTATGTTTTTAAAAGTCAAAATTATCGTCTGTGGCTTGAAAGTTTTGTTTTTATTCAAAATGGCGAATTTAACAAAGCAGTGGTTCGAAGGCTATATTTACGCTCTTTCCGAAGAGAAATATGCATACTCCTTTATCAAAAACGATGTAAGAATCATGGTTTTGTGATATCTAAAGCGTTGATATCATCAACAAGAAAGGGAAAAAAAACGTCAAATCGGAACCTCAAGTGGGACAGAAATTCCAAACAAGTATCCAAGGAAAAAACGGACATCTTCGATTATTGCAAAGGTACGTTGTTTAATGTTAAAAAAAATCCCCCTAGTCAAAGGACAGTTGCAAAATCATTAAAATGCTCGGTGTCCACTGTAAACAAAACGATAAACGTTGATTTAAATCTTAAGAAAGCGAAAAAACGCAATGTGCATCGTCTTCTTCCAAAGCATATCGCTCGACGCAGGACACGCTGCAGAATTCTATATGAGAAACACTTATCCAAAGAAAAATGGAAAACAATTAACCCAATAGATGAAGCATAGGTGTATTTAAATGATTGTAACAAAAAAAGAGCCATTTATTATTATAAAAGGGGAGAAAGAAATTTAAGTATATGGTTCAAAGAATCGAAAGAAAGTTTTTCTAAGGGATTCATGGTTGTTGCTAATTTTTCTTATAATGGCAAGTTAAAAATAAAGGAAGTGCAAAAAAATGTCAAGATTAACTCCAAATACTATCAGGAACATATTTTATCGCCAATTTTTCTGAATGAAATACCATCGCTTTACCCACAGTGCCATCAATCTGTGAGACTCCATCAGGACAAAGCTAGCAGTCACACATCAAAATCCACTGTAAATTTCCTAAAAGAAATGGAACAAAAAACTAGTATCAAGGCCATACCCTTCACTGATATCCCTACTAAATCTCCCGATGTGTCACCTATGGATTTTTGTGCTTTCGAACTTTTAAAAACTGCATTATCCAAACATTGTCCCAAAACCCTAACAGGACTCTGGAAAGCTGTTCGGGAGGAATGGGATAGAATACCTCTTTTGACACTTCAAAAGGTATTATTATCCTGGAAATTGCGGTGACAAAAGATAGTTCAGAATAAAGGATGTCAAATAGAACATTTAAAACACAAGAATTTTATGTAATTTAGTTTTGTGAATACAATATGCATCGTCTAAAAATGTGCGAACAGCCTATGTAGAAGATCTGGAAAGGCAACTGATAGTTTATCAATCCAGTTCTACAGAAGGCCTTTACATATTTTTGAACGATTTTGGGGCCGTTTAATTAATGTTTAATGTTTTGAATGAAAATGAGTATTTTTTGAAGTGTTCAGTCTGAGAGCCTTTATTCTGGACCGTAAGTACGCATCGTGATTTCCATGATAGAAATGTTTTTAGCAAAATTTCCAGGGGTATTGATTTCCATTTCCTTTTCCACGAATTTTCAGAGTCTATCAGTTGTAGGTTTAGAGAGAGTTCTTTTCAAGAGACTAAATGCACAATAATCCATGGATGAAATCTTAGGGGACTTTGCAGGCATAGGATATTAAAGGTTATGAAATATGAACCTGATTTAGAGAAGAGTTAGCATCAAATACAGAAACATCGTTAGTAAATAATTTATTAAGTATTTTTTTCTCCTTTCAGCATGGTGTAATTGGAAGCATACTCGATGTGTGTTCGAGAGGTCCAGGGTTCGAGCTTCAGCGAACGCACTATACATTTTTCCTGTCTCCTGGTTCAAAAAAACCTAATTACTCAACAAACTTATGTTGTTTTTTACGAGATAGATATCTTTTGAGTTAACTTTTATGAAATTATAAAGCCCACCAGTTACCGAGTGGTAAAGTCGATGAACACTGGTATTTAATCCCGCGAACGGGCTGGCCGCATGGGCGTTTTCGTGGTTTTTCCCATGTGTGACGTGTATGCGAACTAGTTTTCCTTAGAAAATCCTCCGCGAAAGCATCCCTTTCCTTAGGCAGATAGCCCTCGAGGCTTTGCCGTACTCACATAAACCAAACCAATCTATGAAATTATAGATTGATTCCATAGTTTATCTCAGTTAAATCCCAGAAAAACTGAATTTTTTAAAATTTGTTTCCTTATTAAAAACTATTTGTCGTGTCAGCTACTCAATAAATATTATTTAAAAATTTTTGGCTCTTGGGTATTAAAAAAATAAATGAAAATAAAATTAGCCATCAATGCAATAAATGGCATTTATATCCGGGAATGCAGTAAATAGCTTCGCAAAGGGTTTAAAATCCTGAGTTAATTATTCTGTAAGCAGTCGTGAACACAGGTTACATTATAGCATGTTTAAGAATTTCTAGTTAATTTTCCTATTTAACTATGCTATGATTCAGACGTTTTAGCCACAAGTCTCTGAATGAATAAATTGCTGATCACTGTTAGCGCATCCCAGATTTACATCATGACACATGAGCATGAACTGATTTTATTCGTATGCAAGGTTAATATGAGTAATATTTTTTTAAACATTCTCTTCAGATGTATTTGCCGTAATGTAAATAGCTTTACCGTGCTCTATAATAATCATTTAATATTTTACCGTTCACGGAATTTTACAAATTTTCCTGTTTTTTAAATTTTATTTTTATTATTATTATTATTGAAGAGGGTAAAATTGTGAAAAATTACAGCAACTAATTGCAGAGCAGAAGCGTTTAAATAAAGGTTTAGTGCAATTTTTAAAAAGACATCAATAGAACTTTTTTCTGCAATTCTAGAAACCGCGACTTTTGCCCTAACCCAAGTCGGTCAATCTTCATATGTAATCTTCATATATAATTCCTTTTCAAACCTATGGGTTATTCATATGCGCATTTGTTGAAAAAATTTAATTTTTTAAAAACTTGGAAGTTCAAAAGTCAAATGTGAAGACTGACTGTGAGGTATTTTGAGACACGTTTCTAGTTTTATGTTTTTTGTTCTTGTACCTGATTTAAAACCAAGAATAAAATCCGAAGTTCTCGTTTGATGACCCAATGGTCTGAAAACACCATTTCGTTTCTCGTTTCTATCTGAAAATGCTAATTTATTCTAATTTAATATTAAAACTTCAGCTGACGTCATTGCAGAAAGAATCATAAGTAAAATATGTAATTAGAAAGCATCGATATGACGGTGAAAGAAACTTAAATAATTGTTCTACGTGGATGTTTTCCTGTGAATGAAATTTTAATATTTAATTACATTTTTAGAAGGAATTAGCTACGAAAAGGTTTGAACCAAATATTTTTAGGCTACATTTATATCTTTAACTGCAAATTATTATTTTGACAGATAAAACTTTTGTATTTTTAATTGTAAAATATTTATTTATATGTATAAAATCGTTTGTTAGAATTACGAATCATTTACGAAATGGCATCATCAATATTTCTTATTACTTGTTTTCATTAATGTCCTTATTTGAGTATAAGGGAAAAAGTATTTTTGAAAGGCATTGTACGTAGCAGTAAATGTTAAGATTAATAATGTGTGAAGAGGAAGATAATGTTCTATATTTAATATCGAGCCATGATTCAAATTAAAATAGTCGATCACTTCTAAGACACATCCATTGTCTCTAGAAAATGCAAATTAGCTTAGTTTTAAAGCCAAATAATCGAATATAAGGTATGAATAATACCTTATATACGTGTATGTATGTGTTTGCGTGAAAGATAAAAAATCTGAAAGCTTTCAGATTTTACATTACGCCCAAAGGCGTGTTTTTTAACGATTTGCGTCTTACCTTTATTTATTAAATATCACGTTTTTCGCACTTAAACCATAAAATTAAATTCAACAGCAACATCACAGAATAATTTAAAAAGAGCATATCTTTTCGGATATATTCTCGCGCGCTGGAGATAATTTTTTCCCGTACAATGTTTCCATTGCTCGCTTTGAAATCGTTGAGTTTATTTAGCAAAAATTCGTTAAAGTTTTACAAAATATGAAATATATAATAAAAGAAATTCCATCGAGTTGAAGACTACGTTATTCAAAATTGAATGTCTCTAGGTACCGCTGTTTTTTTTACGGTGCGAGAAACATGTATACATTCATGCAGATTCTTTATTATTTAATTTTTTTAAATATAATGCAGGGCGATAATATTTCGTGGCAACAATTTGAAAAGTGAAATGCCGTTTACAGTGAACCAATGCAAAATCCCAAAACGGAATTAATAGTCCTTCTGGGCAAATTACCCCTTTGGGCTAAAAAAAAGCAAAACAAAATTACAACTTAATTAGTAACCGCATAATTCTTCATTTTAATTTATATATCTACCCTTTCCGTTCTGAATTATTTATAATAAATTTTTCTGGACTGCTTCTGTGTTTTTACCTGTCTCGATCCCAATGCAAAAGTATTTGTAAGTTCAAAATTTCTAACGAATGAATGAAATGTGGCAACACAAACCTAATGGAACTCAGTTTAGAGAGGAAAAAGTGCTTTCGAAATAACGAGTGATTCGGTATTATAGGTCAAGATCGTCAATTAAATATATTCGAGTGAAATGAATCAAAAGTGTTGTGCGAGAAATTTATTTGCTTGGAATTTCCGTCAAAAGCATTACGTTCATCAAGTAAATAGTAGCTCTGAGTGACGTGAATCAAATTTGTTTTTGGCGTTAAGAATGAAAATTATGGTGTGAACTCTTTACATTTGTTCTCTGAAATAAGTTCTGAAAAAAAAAGTAAAAAAGAGGGAAGGGCATTAAGGTTACGTTCTGAAAACATAATAGTTCAATATTTGTTTTCAACAATTTTGAATTTATAGGTTTCTTGAGTAATTTTGAGGTTATTTCAAAATTTATTTATAATATTTTCAACGGTATTTTTATATCTCTTAAATTATTTTATCACCATAATGAATAAGAAATTTAGTGAATCTGTAACAAAATTATAAATCCTTATGAGCTCCTTGTAAGGTAATGTAAAATTTTTATTCCCTAAATTTATAACACCTAGCTTGAATATACAAGTCATTGGTCTTAATTTAAATTGGAATTTATGTATATTTGTATTTCAATTATGTATCACTGAAGAATTATATGGCCATATTTTGTAATTAATAATTTTGATGTATTTAAACAATACTAAAAGCCAGTTAACTTGTATAAGGAACGGAGGATGTGTGTTATGTGCTTTGTATTTAAGCATCCTACAGCTATCAGCAAGTAATCACGCTGATTGGTTTGTGAGGACCTGCCCAATTATTTTATCAAAGTTTACTTGGATATTGTTCTCTATTTCGCTATTTTTTGTGTTTATTAATTTCTAAAGTCCATTTTAAATTTCTATGCAACAAGAAAATGTGGATTGTTTTATAATGAGTAAAAAATTAATTTTAATTGAGTTTCATGATTAAGTAAAAAAAGGTTTTTGCTTTTATTTTAACTTCAACACAAAAGACTTTTAAGAGAAGGACTATAAAAATTACATAATGCTATTCAAGCAACGATTATAAGAACTGTGAACTTTATTTTTGTAAATTTAGTACTGTTTTTATAATATTGAGAAAAAACAAACTTACGAACTTTTAAAATTGGACTGAAAATTTTAATAAGCTTCTAAAGCTTGCGTTTATTATTTAAAGTGTTACATAGAAAATTTTATTATCTAAAAAATTATTTAGATCAAAATTTTGATTTTTTCCAACGTTATATTTCTTTTATTTTGCTAACGCTCTCATGCTTTTCAATCTGTCTCCAAGTCTTTGCTCTTTTAAGGAGGGAAAGATAAAAAAATAGGAGAAACAAATTATAACTTTCCAATAACTCATAATTCTTCATTTTAATTTGTATATCTCCCCTTTCTGTTCTGAATTGTTTACAGTAAATTTTTTTGGACTGTGTCTTTCCAAATTAATCCGTTTCATGCTTGCTTATGTAATTATGCAGTGTGGATAGCTCTTATCCATTCACATATCAAGATACATTTTTGATTCTTCCACGTTCTGAACGCGTATTCACTTCTGCCCTTCTTTCCCACCTCGCCTTGCTACTGCCAACATGTGCCTCTCATTGCTGTACTTCTTCCATTGGCTAAAGATATAATAGGCTGTAAAAAACTGTGGGGTGTATATCGCACCCATGATAATGCGTACATCTGATTTTGCTTCTCAACGCTTTCTTCATCAACGAATAAAATTATATAATGAATCATTCTAACGACAAAGTAAAATCAACTACCTAATTCTATTACAATTATAAAGAAATCTGTATAATTATTATAACTACACATCTAAATTTTCTAACCATGATATTTTAAGGAAATAAATATTTCACCGGAAAATGTATTCAAAATGGCATTTTAAACTTCATATGAAATCTTGGGCTTGGTCAGCACGTTATTCTATCTGCAAAACTATGTACGAAGGGTTATTTAAAGTAAATAATATTAATAACGTGGAGTAATGAACATCTATTATTTCAGGATGTATTGTTAATATTGGCTAAGCAAGACATGCTGTGCAGTACGTGGCTTCTGCGCATGTTTCGAATTAGTTACCGTGTATACAGAAGTTTCTCACGATTAATTTAGAATAGGTTATTTGAATTCAGCAAAGCGCATGAGGGCTATCTGTCTAAAGGAAGGGATGACTCCATGGAGGTCTTTCTAAGGAAAATTAGCTTTTATTCACGTTACACATGGGAAAAACCACGAAAACAAAAATGAAGCCAGTACAAAATTTCCTAGATTCGAACTCAGGTCAAATTAACAGTACCCAGCAGTCTTAAGCATTTGGCCACTTTATGTAAATTTATACAACATTGTAATATACATGTCTTTTTTAAAATTTAAATGAATGTTTATGGCGTGATTATTGGCCTAGAGTGCTGAATAATTATGTAGCTATTAAATACTATCGGAAAGCGATTACGCATTTCATACTGTAAGTCTATTTATTGTTTAATTTTTGAGTCATGACTTTCACCAGGTTTTCCAAGCAAAAGAAAATTTTTTATTTCAGTTCAGTAAATATATAACCAACATTTTATTTTGTTTTGGAACGTAAGTTAATAAAAATTAGTTTTATTTCTTGAACATTTCGAATAGAAATGGGTTTAGGTACAAATATATAAAATAAACTAAATCTTTTCTGGAGCGTGTTGTATCCGTTTCCTCTCACCGGGATTGTTAAGAATATCAGAATAATTTCATTATTTAATTTCGTCAGAAAGAATATAATTTTTCGCATTTTTTTTTCAGAAAGAAAACTATCTTACTTTTTTTAACTGAGTTAGCTTTGTTAAAATAAAATTGGATACACCAAAAATTAAAGTTTTCCCACCTGCATTGTAGTAAATATGTGTTCAACTTGTAAGGTTTCTCCTTCAATCTCTTGACCTTTTTCGTGAGCATAAACTGTGAAACCTTATGTGGAGGACAGTGAGCAGATCTAGGCTATGTCCTTTAGTGTTGCAGAAACTACAAAGTCAGAAGGAGGGTTTAAAAGTGACCCTTTAATTCAAATATTTACAACTCTTCAAATTGAGAGTAAGCCACTACTTGGGCTGAACTAAAATAATATTAAACTAAAGTGTGTTAACAAATTCAATACCTAACTTAATTCTAAATAGGACGGCGAGGGAAGCTTAACTCTTAGTGAAATGCAATTATGCGAATTTCACTAGCAAACACTGGTAATTGCAAATTGCCTATGAAGGCGAACTTTCAGTAGACAGAGGAAATCTTTGCGCGCACAGCCTTACGGCGATAAATCCAAGGCTCTGTCTTTCCCCTCGTTAACTCCTGCCTTTTAACTGCTAACAGATATATGCGATTTGCATAAATATCTCACTCGCGCTAAATTCGGGCAGCAACTGAAACTTTGAGAATTCGATAGGAAAGTTCAAACTAAAAATAATTTGGTTAATTAAAATAATGAATGCTACATAGTTGCTCCCAGAATTTAGTAGTCTGAAACTAAGTAGCCTAAAATCGGCTTTTAGTGAAGATGCTAAATTCTAAATCTAAATTTTCCTTCCTATTCGCCATCCTTTACAATTGTAAGTTTTAAATTTAGTTTAACTCTCTGTTTGTGTCTTAGATATTTTAACATAGAATATCTTTTTCCGTCTTCACATCAAAAAGATCCATCAGGAATTTGGCTGGATACTATCTGGTTCCTTCCAATCTGGAAGGAAATAAATTTTAATTTCATGTTATAAGTACATTTCACCTGAAAAGTACAACATTCCCTTCCTCTGATGCTTTCCGTAATGACTTTTATTCGCGCTTTAGGTATTCGCGTTTTTTAATTTCTATTAGCGCTTTTCGCCAAACGCATTCATTTTACACTCATTCATTTTTAAAACTTCCCCCTTGTTCTCTGGCCAAATGTGGTGTTTGTGAAAAACACGCAGTTTTACTTTGTCAAGTGTTCACAACTACCACCTGACTTCAATTCTATTGGGGTTAATTCTTCGACTTTCAAGACCTCAGACTTCCCCTAAAACAAATCTGAAATGCCCTGAGGTTCTAACATGAAATGAACTTTAAACTTTTGTGTGAAACCAGAGAACACTACGTACAACATTCAAACATTTCAATTGCATTTCATACATATAATTCATTCTTTCAATCTTCAATTCAAATTTTCTTTAAATGCTCATTGCGTTAAATAACACTTATATATTCACTTTCTAATTTAGCGCGCTTTACGCTTTTACATTACATTTTAATTTTAACTTGCGTATCCTTTACGCTTTTCCAAAATATTCGATATAAACAAAACCAGTGCTTAAGGCTTACAACAAATCATGCATTACATAGAAAACAGTTTTACATTAAATGCATTCATTATTTATACATAGAAAAATATAATACAACAGTTTTGCTATACAACTTACGTACTAGTTGCTTTTAATTAACACAATTCAATTTCCTATTTACAGAGAGTCTTTTGACTAAAATCGATGAATCCCATGTTCTGGATTACAAAGAACATTTCACGAAGTCTCACAGTTTTTCAACTGAACTCTCGAATTTCTTCCGCTGCATAATTAAGTTGTTCCTTCAAGCGTGTCCTTTACGCTTTCGGCAACCGGCTTTTGACTCGGGTAACTTCCCTTTTAAATCTGCAACTTGCACTTAAATCAGAAACATAACTGTGTGAATTTTAAAAGAAAATAAAGAATCTACTTATCTTTCTGCCAGTCTTTTAGGCGTTTTTTTGTCCATTCCTGAAAGGTTGGATATACTGTAGTATGTGCCACTCTTTGGCGGTTACTCCTAGATTGAAACTCTGGGGCTGCCTTTCGTTTTGTCGATCTTCTTTCCTCCAGAAACACCTTGTTGGGACGAATGGTGGGTGGCGCTTTCCGTTTGTGCTGAAGTCTTTGCTCCCTCTCCAGACTGGCTCGTTCCTTCTCCTGCACTCGTAGGCTCCTTCGTTGTGGGTTGGCACCTTCGGCGGCTCGCTTCTCGCCGTTCTGTTCCCTCCGTAGTGGTGGAGCTTTCATAGTGTTTTCATTTGGACGTTCCTTCCTTAGACGCTTTGGTTGCTGAGACTGTTGCTTAGCGTTTGTCCTTTTTTCTTTTTGGGGTGGTCTTTTCTTCGGCTGCGGCTTCCTCTCTTCTGGTAACCTCCTTTTCAAACTGGGTTCTCTTGTTTTTGAGGGACCTGGTTGGGGCTCTTGAATCTTAGAAAAATTCTGTGAGGCTGGACCCTGCAACATGTCTTTCAAAATATTATTATTAGCTCTTCGATAATAATGTTTAATTTGATCGAAATTTGCCACAGTCTCTTCGCCCTTCTCATTCTTTAAATATGCACGGCATTCAACTATTCTTGTAATTTCAAAAGGACCATGCCATCTTGGGCAAAATTTTGCGACCTTATCTTTTGCTGCGCATGAAAGTGCGTGGGCTTGTTTCAACACCTCCTCCCCCACTTTATATTCTACGGTTCTTCTTTTTGAATCGTAGTAAATCTTTTGTTTCTTTTGCGCTTCCCGGGAGCACTTTTCTGCCTCCTTCAACATTTTTTCTATTTCACCCATTTGAAATTCCGGCGCTCTATCTTTCACATAAAATAATTTATCTAAGGGGGTCATTATCTTCCTGCCCAAAAACAATTCGGCGGGGGATTTCTTCGTTGTCTCGTGCTTAGCCGTTCTGAGGGCGAATGCAAATTCTTCGACGCAGTCATCCCAGTTAGAATGGTGCTTTTGCACATAATTTCTAATCAATTTTACAATATTCTTATTTACCCGTTCCGCTATATTTGATTGTGGGCGGTAGGGTACCATTTTCATATGCTTAATGCCCAACTTGTCACACATCATTTTAAATGTACTGCTTACAAACTGGGGACCATTATCGCTAATCACCCTCGCTGGACATCCATATCTTAAAATATATTTGTTCAAAAACGAATCTGCAACGACTTTTGCTGAAGCCCGCTTAAGTGGTATCAACTCAACCCATTTACTGAAATGATCCACAATGACTAATAAAAATCGTGCCTTATTTACATGACTCCTGGGGTAGGGGCCTAAGAGGTCAATACCAATTATTTCATTGGGGAACCTAGACTCAATACTAGTTAATAACCCGGCCGGGCGGAAATTTACGTCATTATTTATCTGACACGTGTGACAAGTCTGGCAGTAATTTTTAACTATCTTTTGTAATTGCGGAAAATATACCGCCTCGCGTACGCGTTGTATTGTTTTTCTAATTCCAAAATGGCCCGAGACAGGCGAATCGTGGAGCTCTTGCAAGATACTTAAAATTAATTTGGCCGGGATGACTGGTCTGTATTCACTATTTTGATTCGTAACTTTAGTATAAAATAAGAGACCATCAATGATTTCATAGTTCTGTGCTCTGCTTCGTATTGCATTAATGTCTATATGCTGGAAGTTATCTGGGTCTTTTAAATAATTATAAATATTTCCGAATTCGGGATCCCTAGCAATTTCTTCTATTACAGTCTCTCGAGAGTCAATGACCTTTGCCTGAAGCATCGCTATTTTTACTTTCTCGCCGTTCTCGTCTAACTTTATTCTAGATAATGCGTCGGCCACTACATTGTCTTTTCCCGGTGTGTGTTTGATAATGAGATTAAATTCTTGCAACTTTAGGGTCCACCGAATTAAGCGTGGCGAAAGATTCTTTCCTGAAAATAATCTGGTAACTGCCGCATGATCTGAATATACTGTTACGGGAGAACTCCCAAAATATACACAAAATTTTTGAACAGCTGCGAGCACTGCTAAAGTTTCACGCTCCGTTGCCGAATAATTTCTTTGCGTATCATTCAATGTACGACTAAAAAAGGCAATCGCTTTTCTATTTTGTGTTAACACGGCTCCGATTGCGTAATCTGATGCGTCTGCATAAATTTCTAGACCCTTGTCTTTCTCTGGGAACTTTAGAACCGGTGCATTAATTAAAGATTCTTTTAACTTCTCAAACGCGGCGTTTGCTTCTGAAGACCACGCAAAACGAACTCTTTTCCTTCTCAACTTTAACAATGGTTCAGCAATTTCTGCGAAATTTTTAATAAAAATTCTATAATATGAGCACATACCCAAGAAAGTCGCTAACTTTTTGGCTGTATTCGGAATTGGGTAATTTTTCACTGCTATAACTTTAGATTTATCTGTTTCGATCCCCCTTTGAGAAATTTTGTACCCTAAATATTTGAGTTCTTTTGCCGCGAATTTACATTTCTTAATGTTCACTTTAAGTCCTGCATCTTTCAAAAGAGTAAAGACTTCTCGAAGGTCTTTAATATGTTCTTCCAGCGACTCTGAAGTAACAATTATATCGTCAAGATAAATAAATGTACTTTTTCCTATTACCGGCCTTAAAATTTTGTCCATGCACCTCTGAAACGTGGCCGGGGCTCCCGACAATCCAAAAGGCATACGCAAAAAGCCATATGTACCGTATTTTGTTATGAATGCTGTTTTGTGAACATCTTCCGGCTTTATGCTTATCTGAAAATATCCTGATGTCAAATCTAGCGTGGTTATGTATTTTGTTGATTTAATACTTCTTAGAATTTCATCAATTACCGGAAGTGGGTAAGTTGGAAATTTTGTTATACTATTAAGCTTTCTGTAGTCAATAGCGAACCTGTACCTTAATGGATCAGTTAACGGCAAATCATTATTTTTCTTACATAAAACAACCGGACTCGCATATGCACTAGAAATAGGAGTTATTATTTTGTTTTTTAACATTTCATCAATATGGTATTTTATTATTTGTTCTTTTACCTTATCATACTTGTAAGGACGCTGCCTTATAGGTTCATTCGTAGTTAATTTAATGTCGTGTGCTACTATTTGCGTAAATCCGGGAATATCATCAAATAAATCAGCGAAATCACTTACCAACTCCCGAAACTTGTCCTGTTCTTCGGGCGTTAGATGGCTTAAATCCACTTCAGGGGGAGGTGTTGATTTCTTTTTAACTGGGTCCATGGTTACTTGCAAGGTGGAGTTTTCAAAATCGATTTTCGCATCCACAGCTGCAAAGAAATCTGTTCCTAAAATAACCGATGCTTGGAGGTTCTTCACTACAAGAAACATAATTTTTTTTTGTTCTTCGCCGATTTTGATGTACAGCTCGATTTTTCCCATGCATTGACACGTTTTTCCTTGGGCTGCTACCACCTTCATTCCTTCCACGCTATGCAGACGATATCTACGAAAGTGCTTCTTAAAAAACTCTTCTGCCAAACAGCTTCCTTGAGCGCCGGTATCCAACAGAGCTGTAGCGGGTACGTTGTTAATTAGTAACTGCAGTCTCGGTAATTCAATGTTTCTCACCATGACCGTATTTAGCTGTACTTCAGAGGGATTTTTCTTCTCCTCGGAACATTGCACCCCCTTCCCCGCAATATTCCTTAGTAGTTTAAATGCTTTGCGGGTGTTTTCTTCTGTTGCTGGCTTCTGCCTGGGGAGAATGATTTTCTTCCGTAGTTGGAATTATTTTGTTGGCGCTGTACTTGGCGCGGTTGACCGCTCGCATTTTGACTGGTACCAGTAGTTCTCGGCCATCGTCTGTTTCTTCCTTCGGCATTCTGGTTCCCCTGCAGCCGCTGTTCATACGATTGTCTCCGTTGATTTTCGGCCGCTCGCCGGCTCTCGAATTGTACGGCGAGTTCAAACAGCTTGTCCAGCGTCACGGGATTTCTTAGCTCCATGAAATCTTGTATAGATGGTAACAATCTGGGCAGGATTATCTGGATAATCTCCGGGTCCGGCCTCGTGCCATACAATAATTTAAAGACTTGTATTTTTCTCAAAATAAATTCCGATAGTTCATCCACCCGCTGTTGATACTTGCTAAACAATTCAGCTTCGAGTTTCGCACGGTCTTTAACCACAGGAAACGCTCTCAAAATTGCTAGTTTAAAATTCTCGTACGTGTAAGTCGGCGTTCCTGGTTCTCCCAGCAGACATTTTCCGATGCACTTATACCAGGTCGCTGCTTGGCCCCTCAATGCTCCTGTCGCTAATATGACCTTCTGATGTTCCGGAACTGGATACAGCAAAAAATGCGCTTCTAACTTTTCCAGGAATGTGTTCACAGGTCCTCTGGCATCAAAAACTACTGCCGGCTTCATGGCTGCTCTGATGGTTTCCACTATGAATCCAAATCCATCAGGCATTGCAGCTGTATTCTGGGATGTAGTAGGCATATTCCAACTTCCTTCCATCCTTTTAGTTGTTCGGGCGCCATTGTAAGGTTTCTCCTTCAATCTCTTGACCTTTTTCGTGAGCATAAACTGTGAAACCTTATGTGGAGGACAGTGAGCAGATCTAGGCTATGTCCTTTAGTGTTGCAGAAACTACAAAGTCAGAAGGAGGGTTTAAAAGTGACCCTTTAATTCAAATATTTACAACTCTTCAAATTGAGAGTAAGCCACTACTTGGGCTGAACTAAAATAATATTAAAATAAGGTGTGTTAACAAATTCAATTCCCTAACTAAAGTCTAAGTAGGACGGCGAGGGAAGCTTACTCTTAGTGAAATGCAACAATGCGAATTTCACTAGCAAACACTAGTAATTGCAAATGCCTATAAAGGCGAACTTTCAGTAGATAGAGGAAATCTTGGCGCGCACAGCCTTACGGCGATAAATCCAAGGCACTGTCTTTCCCTTCGTTAACTCCTGCCTTTTAACTGCTAACAGATATATGCGATTTGCATAAATATCTCAGTCGCGCTAAACTCGGGCAGCAACTGAAACTTTGAGAATTCGATAGGAAAGTTCAAACTAAAAATAATTTGGTTAATTAAAATAATGAATGCTACAAACTTATAGAAAAAAAACTATATCCGTTATTTATTATCCGAATACCCTTTATTTGTATTTAGTCTGGATGTTTAAAGTTCTACTGAATTAATACAAGTAATTGCGAAATTTGCAGAAGCCTTCAAATAAATAAGGTTTTAGCGTGTATTCGCAACTCTTGGTTACCATTTAATTATAGTTACATTCACCTGTCTGTGTTTTTGCAAGTTCAGTTCGGTGTAAGTTAAACGTTGTTAAAGCTTGCCAGCGACAAGGTTGGCCAAGTAATAGCAAAGAAATGTGTAGTTTAGTTTAGTCTCTTTGAAAAGTAGCAAATCCCTTTACACAAATATTGCCAAAAGAAAAACTTCACGATTCAATATTTTTTTACAGTTGATCCAGAGTTCATTGTTAGAAGTAAGAAGTGAATTTATTACGGGATAAACTCGAAGGTAATTTTTTTCTTCTTACCACGTGCCTTCGCGTCGTAACTGGAAAAACGTTCGGGAGTTCCTGATTTTGGATTTCGGCAAGGGTTAATGCATAGTTTTCATGTTTTCTGCGTCGAGAAACTTAATGACTCTATGAAACAGGATTAGCAATCAATAGTACCGTATGCTGTTCTTTCAAATAGAGCTAATTTGCATCTTTGGTTACCAACGACTATGGCTTAGTAAAGAAAGAATCCATATTACACGCTTAATTGTATCTTTAATTGATAACCATAAGTGTTAACCTTAATTAGATTGTAACCTTTAGACAGTGATCAGATGTAAAACCTCACAGATTTTGTAAAAATTGCTATAAGATCAAAATTTCAAGAACTTTAGAGCGCTTCTATTTGACTCTCTGAGTTTCAAGAGTTCCATTTTGGTTAGAGTTTTCTCAAACAATGTTTTTCTTTGTTCATATTATCCCCTTTCCCTTTGACGCGAAAAGCAGTAGTATTTTGTGAATCTAAGTTCAAGAAGTAGAGCTATTACTTTCAAGTCTCCACAAAATATGAAGTGAGTGTTTCTTGTAATTTATACTTACAAAGTATCGAGAAATAGAAGTCTCATATTTCCTTATGATATAAAGCAAGCGTCACTAGCGGATCGTCAGTTCCGTTATGAAAGACTGTTTTTTAAGCTGGTTTTCGAGGAATTTATGAACAGCCTCCTTTCTTCAGAAGTTGCTGGTGTCCAAAAAATTTAAATCTGTATCTTTGCAATCATTATTTTTAGAAAATTAATTAGAAATTTACCTTGACATCTGTGATGAAACTTACAAACTTTTGCTCACTTTTCTGAGAAATTCACCGATTTGAATATTTTAGAATAACATATTAAGTAAATTGAAGTCGCAAGCAAAATTATATCAACAAGATTTACTAAAAATTTGTATGTCGACGACTGAAGGTGACAGTTAAATTTAATTTTTCAAGATTGATAGCATCTTTGTAGTTCCAAACAAGAAAAGGGAGGAGTTTGGTGGAGAAATTCTGACTTCATAATCGAAATCAGTACTGTGAAATACAAGAAAATCACTCAGAACTTTTCCTCCAGAAATTTTCTTTTTTTAATGCTTTTAACGGTCTACTAAGTTTTAACGGTATTTTGTCCTAGTCCAAGAATTATTTTAGAGTGTAACCTTAATATCAAAAACACGGTATGCCTACCCAACTACTACAACAAATATTCTGAAAATAAGCTCTGAGTTTATCTGATGTGACAAAGGAACTGCCTTGACGTAATTTATTATTGTGGGAAATTTATGGGACTGCTGTGCAATGTTGATGCTGAGTGTCCTGGATTGTAATGTACAAAAGAAAAAGTTTTATTTTTAGTTATTTCCTTTGATTCGCTTAATCACTAGCATTCAGTAACAAAAACGCAAATAATACCTAATAAAATGCAATGCATAGTTTTGTTTTCACTTCAATTCAGAATTACTGTTAAATATAGGGTAACTTTTACTGCATTGCAGTTATCCACTGTACGTTTCGTACTGTAAATCAGAGACTTTTCTTTTACGTTTTCTCCGTGTTTACGCCTGCGAAATCTGCGTTTTTCTTACTGCTTTATTAATTGATATGCTGAAATAGAATCTCTTTTGTTTTTTTCATTATTGGCGTCTTAAATGGGTAAGAGGCTAATATTTTGAGTTCATTTTTGTGATTAGTTAATTTATATATATATATAAAATAAGTAACTAAATGTATCATTTTACAGTATTTTTTTCTTTTTTTTGTAAGAAAAATTGATTAATAAATGCCATATAATCTGAATATGGTATATCAACAATATTATCCTAGATATTTTCTGAATTTTTAAGCGTCCGAGCCTAAGAAGTTCGTCTTTATTGTTTTTTATGTGGTTAGATATTATAATAAATTGATCACGTTACTCAGTGAAAGGAATGCACTTTAAAAGTATAACTAAATGTGATAAGGTGTGATTATCTGCGAAAGGAGTAAGATAGCCCAAACAGGCCGTTATATTATATTCCGTAAATAGTTTGAAAATCGTGCAGTAAACTTTGAAAATTATATTATCAAATGCTG
>KK118322.1:340738-374597 GCA_000611955.2 Stegodyphus mimosarum | reverse complement strand
TAAAATGTTTAGGGAAAATGCATCTTATTTTTTTTTCAATTTTTCATTTTTATTGAATTTTATTTATTTATTTATTTATTGTACAAAATGAGGTGCACTAAACCACCGACAATTTATATGTTCACTACTTACTTCTGAGCTTTAAATAATTTTTATACGTGTTTTATGTTAAAACATTACGCTCTAAGACAGCCAGCAAAAAATTTTAATTTTAATAATTACAAAAGCTCTGTCGCAATGATTTCACCTTTTTCTGTTCTCTGCTTTTCTCCAGCAGCTTTCCTCGACCCGCCTTTTCTCTTCGTTTCTACATTACAACCTTAAAAACAAGTCTCATCTGCCTTCTGCTTTATAGACACGGTGTATCAATACAGAGGTGACAAACATTCAGGAGAAACAGAGTACACATAGACGATGGGAAATTACATAGGAATGCACGGTCGGAAACGCTTTTCTGGCGCGGTAGTGACGATACAGAGGTGAAGAAAGAAAGAACACGAACGGGGTGAGAAAGCGTATTTATTATTGGAAGTACAACAAAAACAAAGAAAAAAACAACATAAAAACAAAAACACAACGATCATCATGAAAGAAGACATTCAAGTTACGACTCGAACCATGATACAGGAACCGCGTGTCATGCATCTTCCATGTGATCTTCGATTCATGATGCAGATCTTCCAGACAAGTGAGGCCTGCATCACGGTCCGGGGTTGTAATTTCAGACACCTTCTTTAAAGATTATCAATGTTTTTTTATTTGTAGGTTTCTGATGTACTAAATATAACAAAACATGTTTTATCTCATTCTGTCCTATCTCACTGTTTGTGTCCTTTATGTTTTGTATCGTCACTCCCGCGCCAGGAAAGCGTTTCCGACCACGCATCGCTATGTGATTTCCCATAGCGTAGATGTATTCTATCTTTCCAGAATGTTTTAACACCGCTGTACTGATACACCTTGTATTTACCCCATGCAATTTTTTCTGCTAACGCAAAGGAGATATTTTAAGCTACCTATATTCAACAGGCAGTTCGCGGACCGTATGGGTCCGGTGATGTTTTACATGTGACCTGAAACAAAATTTATTTACAAATTTTACAATTAAAGTTTGGGGCTTATCTGTGCTGAAGTAAATTTTAGATTACTCACGCAGATGCTAAATTCAATTGTATATACTTATAAAGCTTTAATTTTGGGCTATCTTGAATGTAGTTGTTAAAATACGGATCACTGTTAAATGCACGACTCTAATTAGTGGTACAGTGAACGTGGGAAACAGTTGTATTTATATAGTTATAGCGGTGCGTGATATATTTTTTTTTGATTACCTTAATTTTAAAAATAAATTCGTATAATTTTACTATCCATAACGGCAGGAAAGTCTTCAAAAATCCACAGCATCTTAAAAAATTGACTATTTCAAGAAAAATGAAAAGAGGGAACTTTTTCTTTATGCAAAAGAAATTTGGTCTAACAATGTGTTTGCTTTGCCATGAAAGTGTCATAACAAAAGAATATAGCATTAATCACATTATAATATGAAACACAAATCATTTATTTACACATTTCGTCGCGAATAGGAAATGAAAAACTAATCATCTTCAAGAGACCTTTGTTTACGAAGACGATCTGTCAAAGTCGTTGACGAGCTATTAGCTCAGATGACGACAGTTATTTATTAATAACAATATTGAGTGTGCACGGGTTCGTAATACATTGAATGCACAATTATAATAAAAGGTTAATAAAATTTATTCTTATCAAAAGAAATATAACATAGGGCTGGATTTTTCCTCAGAGATATTTGTATAATATCACAGTATCATGCAATCCATAGCTATACTTTAAAGTAATAAAACGTTAAATAAAACGCAATCCAGAGCGCAAAGAAAGCTGATCCGATCGACACTAATAACAGCAGCAAACTAAACAACAACTGAGATGAGATGTTCTCTGTCTGGCTTTTTATAGCTTTAAATCGGCCGCGTGACATTCTATTAATTTCTTTGCTCCTTGAGATTTCTGGAAACCAACAGAGTAGAATTACGGTGACAGTTAACATAGTAGTCAACTACACTTAATCAAGTTAAATATAAATTACCGAGATAAACTTTTATTCAATGTTAAATGCACGAGCTACTGCATTTTAATTTTCCAGTGTAGCTTTCTCTTAAAGTATGTCTTGTGCTTTATTGTTCGGGGAAATAAAACAATTTTGAAATTCTACTAACATTAGCTATCTAAATGCAAAATCAGTAAGAATAGTTTTAGGAAACTTGTATCAAAATGCCATTCAGTGTCAAAGAGTTATTTAATAGCAACTGTAAGAAAAGTATTGGCATGAACCATTCGTGGGCGCTTTTATACACTTGGATTTTAGATATGTACTCCAGTTGCTTGCATTCCAGTGGCCTCATAACATCGAAGAAAACTGCGCTGAAGAATACTGTCATTGGGGACCATTTGAGTGAAACTATCTACTTTTCTCCGACTAATCCAAATTTCGCCTTGGCTCAAATAATAGACTACTGATACGCCGAGAATGTGGAACACGATGCAGTTCAACACATACCAGCGAAATATCGCATTTTACTGGAAGTGGTATACTTATTTGGGTAAGGATACGCATAGGTCATCCACTTATAACTGACCTAAAACTTTGATCATTCGGAATGGGTCTATGTCTGCTAGAGTTACTGGGTTGGATTTTTTTTGTCATCAGTAATTCAGTCTTCTTCTTCTTATTGTTATTATTATTCGGATCATAATGCCCAAATTCATCGAATACTTCATATGAATTAGATGTATGATGAGGTAACAATAGTGTGTTTATAGTGACTGTGTGCTGCTTGTGCCTGAATCCAACAGAATATGCTTGGAATACATCATTCAGGTGCGTTGTAGCTATTCTAGAATTTCCGCTGACACGCCTCCTGTTGGAAAATGACCTTCTTGTAAAACAGAGAACAATCTCCCCAAACTTACAGATTACCTGATTAACGCAATGCCTCGCAGGGTGCGGAGTTTTCTCTTTTCCAAATTTATGGATAGAAATCATTCTTATGGCAGTAGATACGTTTCCTGCAAAATGAACTTTATGTACATTAAAAATATTTTTTGTTACTTTCTAGATTTTACTTTTCTTCTTCTTTTTTAAATGCATTTTTATATCGTATTGCATATTTACTAAGAGGTGTCTGTTCTCTCTAGGTCGCCTTCATCTTTAATTTTGCTGCATAGTGTTTTCGAAAACCACACTTCCTCAAATATTGCAGAATAAAAAGTCAGGCAATCGGGTGTCTCTAAACCTGAAATAAATTAAAGCTTATAGATGTAGGAGCAGAACCATAAAAATTTAGGGCAGTGAAAATTAAAGCATAGTATTTATGTTACTTTGGCCTTTCAATTTAGCTCTTCATAAGGAGAGTAGCTACAGCAAATATTTTTGTGTCTTACTTATTGCATGCCAATACCTCCATCATACCATATCTGAAGAAATAAAGTAGGATCACCTTTAAATATATGACGATTATTAATGTTTTCTGAGTTTCAAGTGTGTTTCTAATTAAATTTTGGCGAATTTTTTAAGAATCCTAAGATAGCTTCCAGAGCAAAAAATAAAAATTTTCTTTTAATGAATTAATTTTTTTAATTTGAAATCATCATAAGGTTTTCGTCATTAATGAAATTGTGGAGCTGTTTTAACCTTTCCTTACTTAATCTCAGTTTTTTATTTAATTAGTGAATTCAGCTCTTAATTAGCTGCATTTTTAAATCAAAACTTTAAATTCAGTATTTTATTTCGTGTTAAAGTACAGTCTTTGTGCAACTAGTAATGCTAAAATAAAATAATATTAATCTAAAGTAAAATTCTTGAATGCAAGGACACATTGCATATAGTTGATGACATCTCTGGATTTCTATTCAACTTGGATTGACACCAAAGCACTGCAAATCCGGATATTGAGGTTGTCTTTTTCTGGTAGCTGAAACACATAATTGTTAGTATGGAATTCTCTAATTATTTAATCTGTTCATATTCAAAAGCTTCGAGATTTGGAAAACTCAGATTTCGCCCCTTTTTCGATAGTTAAAAATCATAGTTGTTAAAGAGTGTTTTAACTATGATCTTCGGAAAGACTGCTTTTATTACCATCCAATACAAACATTTATTGATAAAATAATGCAATTTTTGTAATTTCAGTCACAATTGGATGGCCAGTATCACACTTAATTTGGAACAACGTCTTCATGAGGATCACACTATTTCAAAATACAAATTTTCGAGGAATTGTAGAGCTCCGCTTTCTCTAAAATTCTTGACATTGATTCTCGAATGTTTCAATCGTTTCAGATATAATAGCTGGATATCTCTAATATCATCTGGACTCAGTGGTTTCTGGCACAGGGGCTCATGGATGTTACAAAAACGTTACTTTACATTCTTAATTCTATTTCTCTACGAGTTAAATTACTCTGCTACAGTTGCAGAATTTTAAACCGTTACTCAAGTGGTTTTGCGAGTTAACAGAAAATAAAACTCGTTGTTCAAACATTTTAAGTATCTAATTCATTTGTCAAATTTCATTTTATCAACTTATTGAACATATATGTACTTTTAAGTACTCGTGCATCAAATATAATTTTCATTAAACGTATGTTTCGAAATTTGCTTTAATAAAAAAATTTTCGCATGAGATATTTAGGTTATTAGTTTTATTCTTATATGCAAGATTAAAAAAATTCAATAATCCTTTTCGTTCGAATTAAAAAACTGAGAATCGTCCAACAAGACTTTCTGGAATGATGAATTTAAAAGCATTTTGTGACTTTGTTTTTGTAATATCTATTGTTATATAGATTCAAAACTTTTCAGGATTCTAATTACCACTTGGATTCCAGAAAATATAAGACCTGACTAATCTTTCATGTCTCTAATTCAAATGGGGGAATTCCATATTTCTTCTTCATTTATTCTAATTCAACAGAGCTACTTTTGTTTCGTAAAATAAAATAAAAAGGAAAAAAAGAAACTTTCACAGCAATTTAAAATAATTAATTAAATTCTTTATTTGCTTAAATTTCCAATCTGTTTCTATTTCACATAAAATAGAATAAAGAAATTAGTTTTTGCTTATATAAGTCCTTAAAATATACACCGTGAAGACGAAAGTCTTTACCCAACTTTTATTTTCGCAGCCTTTGGTCAAATATATATATATATATACTGTTACCAGTTTTGTATATATTTAAATAATATTAGTGAAATTGTATGCAAATTCTAGTATCTGTTTTGTAATGTAACATTAATACCTCAGGATGCAAAGAAAGCATCGCCAGAAACAAAAAGTTACAGGGGTACGCCCATTTAACACTGAGGCAATGAATTTAGACGACCAATTGTTTAGCCATAGTTGGCGAGAAAGTAACAAAAGTCTCCAAATATGGCGACATTTTAGTCAGATACATACGTAACTAGTTTAACTACGTAAACGTAACCGTGTATTCCTTTCAGCAATTTCGAAAAATCGAATGAAAAATGGAAATTTCTCGGCAGACGGAAGAAAGCTGTATAAGACTGGAGAGAGCATCAGTTTTCAATTTACTTCGGATTTGAGTTCAGAGTTTATTTCAGAGCATTGAGAGTACTGAGAGATCAATCTGTGAGCTTACGCGTTTGAGGCATTTTGTATTGCGTTGTGTTCAACGTTTTGATTAATTTGAGGTGGTAACTAATGAAGATGCTCTGTCATATTAAGAAGATCTCTAAGGGTACTTTTGAGTCTATGGTCGAGCTGTAAAATCGCTAAACACTGGTAGTTTCGATCTGAGTTCAATTCAAGGCAAACGTGCTGGCTTGCATGAGAGTTTTCGTATTTTATTCATGTGTAACGTGTGTACGAGCCCATTTCTCTTAAAAAGTCATGCAAGATATCATCCCTTCCCTTAGGCAAGCCCTAGTGGGCTTTTTCATAATCAGCTAAATCCAATCAAACCAAACCAATACTTTTATGTGACTAGGAAATGCAACTAGGAGATAGTAGCAGGAGATGCAACTTTTTGAAAGTGCTTCTGGTCGTTATAGCTATATTTAGTGAAACTGTACATTTATTCTAAGCAGTAAACATCGAAACGTTTGAATTTTCTACGGCAAAAAGTGGCCCAGATATTTAGCTTTTGAAATTTGCGACTTTTATGAATTTTGCAAAGCCAGAAATTCGAATATATTGCCCTATTGTGGAGTCGATTAAGAAATACATCAGAATAAATTGAGGCTGCTTTAATTTCCATTAAAATCTTTTATTAATTTTTGTGATGTACTAACATGCAGCAATCCTTAATTACAGTTTTATTCCATCTGATATGACGAAATCAGTTTCATGTAAATAATTTGTAAGTTTTCAAGGACTAAAACACATTAACGATATTCATATGCAGTTTTATTACACCAGGAACATAATATACATAAAAGTACACTGGATGAAAAATATTTTTTAGTTTTAATCTATGCAAGTATTATTACGTGTTATGTTCAATGTTGTACATGTTATGCCCACAGTTACATGTTGTATTACGTGTTATGCCAACGGTTGTTTTACAAAATATACTTTACTGCTCCAAGATATTTTCTACCAAAAAATGTAAATGCGTGGATGCTAAAATTATATTTAACTATTAAAATGCGTCTCAGATAAAGTATACAGCAATATTCCGTATTTGTGAAATGATTATTCTGTATGATTAATGTGGTCAAAATGTCTGAGACTCCGCAAGAGAGTATTCAATGAAATTTCTTAATAATCAGCATCTGACCTATAAAACTATTTTGAATGTTGTAAAACATTAATCAGAAACTACAATAGGCGCGCTTACTATTGATCACGTTTACCAGCGGCTATTTAGATAACATTAATCGAATAATAACATTAAACGATGAGAAAAAACATCATTCAAAACAGCAACGGGATTCAACTTATTTCTCATAAATGCAACTAGAAACATATAAATAGGAACTTTCATAGCGTTTTATCTAGCAAGGTTTGTTTAGGAACTGTTCAAAATATCTTTAACTCAAAAGTTATTTATAAACAATTGATAAAGTGTCCAGAAATTATTTGACCAATGCTGTACTCCTAATCTTAATGCTCTATCCTTCACCCATTCTTTCATTCAGTGGAAAAGAACATGCCAGGCCAAAATTAAAAAATAGGCCACAAAGACGTTAAAGTGGAGGAGAGCCGACTGCGATACCAAAGAGCCCGGTTTCGAATCGTGGAGAAGGCTTGGTTGTAACTGTTCGTCCTTCATTGGAGACAAAGGTTTCCCACCTGTTAGGCGCCTTCATAATAAAGTGACCACGGCTTCTGGCCTTATTAGTGGCCAATGTCTATGACGAATTGTGCCCACTGGAGGAAAAATTCAAATATACCAAAAACTAATACCCTAATTTGGAGTAAATGTCTTCAGAGAATGGTGTTTTCAGGGACAAAAATTCTGCAGAAATATTTTTGCTAGAAAATCGATAGAGTTATACGTCTACTTAGATAATGCGGTTTTTCCTAATTTTAAATGATTGACTAAAACTGAAACCGAGTTATTTGGCGAATTAGTCCTTGACTCTGCGACATTTCGTTGTCAGTTCGCAAATTTTACTATAAATTCTGATCTTATAAAGAGATTAAGTTTAAAACTTTATTTTATAATAATCTCATGATATTAACCGAACTGTTGATCACAATAAGATATCCACTTTCCATATTTTGATATACAAACAAGGGGGACTTCGGCAGTTCGATAACAATAATCAAATGGGAGCATTAACCGATATCAGATAAAAAGGCATCTGTGTAACATGGTATAAGATCTCTCTTAATCAAGAAGCCCTAAGTATACTCACTTCCAAAAGTGAAGCACGGAAAGGAAAATGCTAATTTCCGGAAGCCAGTCAGAATTGAAGAGGACGCAATTCGCTGCAGAGGTAGATAGAAGTATGCAAATATGTTAGGTAACAGCCAATCGCGCTTTCATGTCAAGAAATATGCAAAAAAAGGCAGTCTTATAAGAAGCCAGCTTTATGAAGGGTTAAAGAAGTTGATTGTAAGTGCTGATAGAAGGTGTTTAAAACTTTCGTACAATTTGTTTTCAAGACATACGAGTTTCTATGACTTCCAGAAGACGAATGGAAGATTCTGAGCGCTGGCGCGCTGTGGGGCGCATTGAAGCAGTACAGTCGATCACAGATGTTGCTCTTTTCTTCGGCGTTCATCATTCTGTAATTTCACGTTTATGAAAACAATTTTAAACCACACAGACAGTTGTCCGAAGGCCCGTAGCTGGTCGCCCAACGGTTACAACCCCCGCGGAAGATCGATATATTGCTATTGTAGCCAAGCGGAATCGCAGAGCGATCTCCACACGTGTGACATCTGTGGTTACGACGTCCATTGGTAAGGCGATATCTGAGCTACTGTACCCCGAAGATTACATATGAGTGGACTGTACGCCCGGGGTACCTCGAGTTTGTGTTCCTCTGTCCGTCCAATCAAGAGGGGCACGATTACAATGGTGCCGGGAACATGTCAATTGGAATGTGTCTGACTGGGGCAATGCCATGTTTACTGATGAGTGAAGATTTGCTCTGGAACCAGATAACTAGCATATAAGGATATGGCGTGAACAACGAACACGCAATCAGTCCGGAAACATCACCGAACATCACGCATTCCGAGGCGGAAGTATTATGGTGTGGGCAGCGATTTCATTAGGATACCGCACCGACATGCACATCTTTAAACGGGGTTCTTTGACGGCTGTCCGGTATCGAGATGAAATCCTAGAACCCAGTGTGTGATTGTAGGCAGCAGCAGTTGGCCCTACTTTCGTTTTAATGGACGATAACGCACATCCCCATAGCGCTGACATCGTCGATGACTACCTGGAGAGTGAAGGGATTGCGCGTATGGCGTGGCCAGCATATTCGCCCGACCTTAATCCCATTGAAAATCTTTGGGATGCTCTCGGCCGTGCTGTATCTTCACATTTCCCACCTCCAGCCACTCTTATTGAGCTGGAAACTGCTCTACAAGAAGAATGGCGATTGCTTAATTCTGTGGTGGTTGACCACCTAATTGAAAGCATGGTCACAAGGTGTAAACGTTTTATACTGATGAGAGTGAATCAAATACTCTATTAATGTCCTTTTTTTCATTTTATGCTGTTTATTTTCACTTTATACACAATTCTGTTTAAGTTTCCAGTATATCATTAATAACTTACAAAATAACTGATAACTTACAAAAATTTAATATTGTTTTCATTTCTGTATATAATTATTGGTTTTGTTTTATGCATAAACGTATATGCTACTTTTCTACCGAATTTTGTGTCAATCAAAGCAGTAATTGTTGATTTTTTTTTGCATTTTACATCTTCGTGCTTAACTTTTGGAAGTGAGTGTACATGAATAAGTGATGAACTATTTCTTGATTTTTCTCTTGCACATCTAAACTCTAGTGTGAGAACACAATTTTCTCACTTATGAACTAAATCGTCACCGTAAGTTGAATCGTCATCGAATAGCTACATGCAGGAATAAATTCTAGTAGAATTCGTTTTTCGCTCTCTTTCTGACGAAGTCACCGAACGGTGAGCTGGGCTTCGTCTCTCGCTCTTCCCGTAATGGAGTTCGCGAACTGACGACGCCGTGGTAGTTCTATAAAAAGGCACGAGATGAATCTGCTTGTTCTGTGAAATCTTCATATTCTTAAAAGTTTTTCGGCGAGGTAGTCATCTTCACCATTTGTATGCGTATCGTGTGTTTTATAATTGAAAACACGCAATGCCTACAAGAAGTGTGACATGTCTGCGCAAGGACAGAATGATCCAGCTGGCTACCGATGTTTACACTACCTCAACAAATCTCTGCTGCAGAAAAAATAATCGGATCATCCTGAATAATGCAACATCAAAACTGCAGGTGTGAGTGTATAAATATATCCGGAAAGGAATTGCGAACGATGTCATCAGATTAACGTCGATTCTATTCTCACGCAGGTGGTGGTTGCGCAACCAGTTGATGTAATAACCCGTTCAGGACCAGCTTCGCGTATATACGACTCAACGATTGCCCTCTTACTAGCCCAGCGTCGCGTATGAAGACCGATGCGACCGATCTCTTCGGTCCAGCGTCGAGTATACGTAACATGAAAACGGAACGATTTTTTTGAAGTTTTAAATGCCAGTATATGGTGCTAAATGGTAACGGTTTTCACATTTAAGTCATGTGGTTTTTGGCCCTCGTGTATGAGCATCATTTTCTGTTCTCTGCTTCAGGTTTTGATAGATTTATTGTTGTAAACAAACTGGGAATCACTGCTCTTTAAGTTAAAGGGACACTGGCGTGTTTGTTTATTTCGTAAGGAATTTCGTTTTTTCGTTTTTATTTTCGTTTTTATTTCGTCTTCGTTTTTATTCGTTGCGTTTTTCGTTTTTAAAATGTGGGGAAATGCGTCCAGTTCAATGTTGTTATGAGGATTTGAGAAAACGCATCTGGCTTATTATAGGGAGTGTAACGTCGAAGAACTTCTGTGTTGGAAAACCTCAGACCAGTTGCCCTTTTTTACATTTATTTTAACTTTATAACTATAACTTTTATAACTCTACATAGACGTTCTTGGTTAATTGAAAAGTAACTTTACAACGTTATTACAAAAGGGAAAGATATCGTCTTTTCCGAAGCGTGATGCATCTTACCTGCTCGGCATAATGCTCGGATAAAAAATGCCGTCGTTGTCCTGTGTGTCGATTCTCGTTTTCAATTATTCAACCCACAGCAGAATTATTAAAATGGAATTTAATTACCTACAGGTAATTATTGCTTAATTTTCTTTTACATTTCGTATTTGTAATTTTGTTTTCATGTGCATAGTATTTGTTTTCATGTACGTAGTATTTGTTTTCATGCTTATCTTTATAATTTTAGTATTTCGCATGTTCCGTTTATTTCTATTAATGTGATATTCTTTATATTGCGTATTAATAATTAGTATATTACGAACTTAATTTTAAAAATTGAGATCATTATATTAAAATGCTGATTTTATATGATTTTTTTTTTGTAAAAGTAGGCTTAACTGCTGAAAATGCGTGGGCCGGTGGCGGAGTTCCATTTCAAAGGTTCGGTGCCGTGGCTGCGCTTCGTTTTCCGCTCGCTGGTCCTGAAGGGGATAATAATGTTCTTATATGTGTATTAATCAAGACGACTAAATTTATTCATGAATAATTAAATAAACGAAATTGGTAAAATAAATATGTGTAATTTTTGAAACAGCGTTGTACCAAAGTAGTGACTAAGTGAACGTTTTATGCATTTCTCTTTCTAGGGTTATTAACGCAATGTACTAAATTTTAATGCAGGCCAGCATTTATTGGGTACATGCAACATCGCCTTTGGTACATAAGTCTTACATACATGCATTTGGTACATAAGTCTTTTGGTCTCGCTTAGTATTTATTAGTTTACCTCAACACCACACCTAGCATCAAAGAAATAAACAAAGAATCTGGAAAATCGAAATCTCGTGTGTGGCAAATGAAAATGAGGCACATCCTTAACGCCCAAGATTTGTTTCAAGAGTTTATGCTCAAAGACGAATTCCCTGGATCTGATTTTATCAATTTTATTTTAAATACGTTAGATGATAAGCTTTCATACATAGAGATGAAATATAAACAAACTCAGAAGTAATAACTAGCAGGAATTTTGATGGCGTAGAAATGTTGATCCATAATGAATAGGAAATTGGCGAAGACTTCTTTTTTCATTCAGCAAACATGTTGTGGTCAAGTTGGCTCAGCATACAGACAGCAATCCAGCTAGGCCAAAGCGTTGAAAGCATGTGCCTTATGTTAGGGGTGAAATCTTAATTCAGACTTAGTTAGTTTTCAAATCATTTTGAATGGTTGGATAATATTACTATAAAATTACTATTGGCTGCTTGAGTTTTAGTTCCATTTACATCACCAGAATTATGCCAGAGTCTTATGATATGGATTAATCTAGAAATGACGCAGTGCAGAGGAAGGTAATTATTTGTAGAATTGAGAAGAAAAATTTACGTTGCTAATATAATCTTTTACATATTCTTTATTTTTCTTACATATATACATATATAACTTCAGACAGAAGAATGCTGGTTTACTAGAGCTCTTATTGCAAACTTACAAAATAATTATTTCTGGGTCTTACAGAATTCAAATCTTTATACGTCACAATAAGCATCAGGTACACTGGAGTATAAAAGTTTAGTATGGGTTATAAAGGGTGTCCTAAACAAAAGCGTCGGATTTAATATGTCCAATAAAATACTTTATTTTTAGGTAATGGAAAGTATTTTTACATATTTACAAGAGCTAAGAAGTCCGATTTAAGAATGAAAACTAATGTCCGGCGTTTGACTTCACTTATTTCACAGCATACTCCCTCGATGAAATTCTCATATGAGCCTATCGAGATGACTAATAACACGTTATTTCTCCTATTTAAGAACTATTTATATTTTTCTCTTTAAGTCCACATTTGTCTTTCCCTTCTATTTTTTCTCAAAGTCGCCCGCGCTTCTCTTCCCGCTTTCTCTAAGTTGGCTTTTCTTGTTAAGATCGGATTCTTTAGGACTTCTAAAAGCAGCGTCATATAATACAATAGCGGTGTTTTCAACAAACCTGTTGGATGAAATGTCTGGTGTCTTATCTGTATCCTCAAATTTCTTTATCCTTCCGCAATTTTTTGTTCCATTTTGCATTTTCACCGCAAAACATTGTAGAATCTGTACAATGGTTATCTGTGCAATATTCATCTTTCTTGTAGAGAGTTTTCGCAATCAAAATTCGTTCTTCTCTTGTGTAGCGCTCCAAGTTCACTAATCTGCAAAATTGACTTAGAGTGATAAACTGCAAGTTTTGTCAGGTCAAGTCAAACTCAAAATTGTAAAAATATTTTTCATTTTCTAAAAATAAAGTATTGTTGTGGGTATATTGAATTCGGCATTTTTGTTGAGACACTTGCAGAACGAAACACTAGTTTGGCCATTCATTTTTACTGTACTTTAATTGGCAAGAAGCACATGGGTAATTCAAATGAATTATCTGCGTACGTCTTGTCAATTAAGGCACCATAAAATCAGTTTGGCTTCTGAGAAGATTTAGAATATAATGTTTCAGTGTCTACTATGTGATTTCAGATTAACAGTGACCCAATTCATAAATCAATCAGTGCCACTTAATCTTTTGGGAAGAAAGTTGGATCTAATATTATTGAACGGAGGGATCTAGTGAAATGGCCATTAAGATCGACGGACATAAATCCAGTAAATTTTGATTTATTGAAACTCTGAGGTTTAAAAAATAACAAGAGTTTATTTAAAGGAAATCAGTAAGTCATACGGATCTGCTCAATCGTGTATTAGTTGCAAGTGCTGTAGAAAAATAACAATGTTATAAAGAGTTCAGAGACTTTAAAGAACTCAATTATGTATACCAGCTTAAAGCAGGTATTTCGAATATCTATTACGCTAAATTACACGGCGTTAATTACAATAAAAATTATAAATTTTGAAATTAAATATCCTGATTAATTTTATCATGAGGGGGGCAAATGTCTTCTTATTTAATTTTTTTTTCATAACGAGTGTAAAACTTTCTCAAATATAAGCATAGAAAACGGGAAACCGCATTTGTCCAAATTGCTTTTTTTTCCCAAATTTTAAATTGTAAAAAAAAATGAATATTTTCTACGTTTTAAACGCTCCTGTTACTGGAAGTCTTATGACTACGACCAACAATTGAGAAAATAAAGGTCGAGTTAGGACTTTTAAGCCGAGTAAGAGGTTAGTTTTATATATATATATATATCTGTAAATTTGGGTCTACAGATTGCAATAAAAAAGAGATGTGCACAACTATATGTTATAGCTGTCCTACATACAAAATTTCAACGTTTTACGGCTAATCTTTTTTGAGTTATTCGAGATACATACATATGTACTTATGCACATATAGACATCATGAAAATTTCCCTTTGAACCCATTTTGAATCCATTTCACAATCCGTTTTGAAAAAATGAGTCCTTTATTCTATCCGTTCGTACAGACATTAACGAGAAAAATCATCTAAATGGATTTGGGAGTGGTCAAAAGGGATATCGTTTTTAAAACATGATACCCGAAATTTTTGGCGATTACAAAACTTCCTTTTCTCCGTATAAGGAAGTAAAAAAGATTTAATTATTGAGATGTTCAGTCGTTTCTTCTCTTGTGTGAAATATTCGCTAAAAAATTATTGATATAGTTGATTGCATGTAAGGCGCAAATCAGACTAACTCAGAATTTTAAGAAAAATAATAAACAGAATGCATAAAAACAATTCAAATTTAATTATTGTCAAAAATGACAATAATGACAAAGATAATGTCTGTTTGTCTATAGACAACACATTACTAAAATATAGCTTTGTTAGAATCTTTGTTTAGGTTAGATATAATCTTTATTTAAGAAGACTAATTTTTTATGTATTACAGGTATTTACTTCAAGTTCGCCTGTATTTTAATTATAAAAAAAATTTTTTTTAACTTTATGTTTTCACAATAACGTCTTTTTATTTCTTCAATGAAATTTTCGTTTCGGTATTATCAATAATAAAAACTTCGTTGATTAGCTACTATAATTTACATTTTTTAATATGGCATGTAGACTGAAATGTATGAATATTATTTTTGAACTTGTCTACTAAATACCTATAGAGCTCATTTTTCTCATTCTGAAAATAGCCTCATGTTTTGCTATGGAAACTTCAAGTTTTAATGTAACGCGCGTAGCTCCTTCACGTGGATTCAGTACTGGTACACATCTGCACCAAACCTCAAGTTATATCAGGAAGAATATAGTATTCAATTTTGCTTTCAGATGACGTTAATGAGATAAAATTATCTGCTTTGATATATGACTAAAAAGAGTAATATAAATTGGTAAAGTTAATTTAGTATTTTTTTTTATTTTCGACATTAAAGATTTTGCTGTAATAAGTATTAAAAAACCTCTCTAAGTGTATCTGTAATTAACTATGTATAATACCATTTACTCTATTTATTTATTTATGAAAAGAAACGAGTTATTTCTTTTTTATTTTATTCACTTTTATATTCAAATTATAATTAAATATTTAAATTAGTATCAAATATTTATTTATAATTAAATATCCAATTACAATTAAATATTCAATTATAATTAAATATTCAATTATAATTAAATATTCAAATTACAAGATTTTGAGGGAGGGCTTTCTTCGAATCTTAAAGGTATAAAAATAGCAATGAATAACTCCTAGTAGCTTAACTTAGCAATTGGACATTTGTACGAAATGGATTCAGGTGTTTCTACAAATTTAATTTCGGTGCTGTTTACAGTTTATTTTCTAACCCAGCACAGGGAATTTGATTACAGTAATCAGATTCAGCAAAATTCGCTTTAACCACTTACATTTAATTCAAAGAGGATCTATAAGCAAATTAGGTAATCATTGATATGCTTTGGGAAAGTTTTAACATTAATATAAGCCCTTGAACAATAACTAGATTAATTAAGGGAATGCAGATAAAATTTTATTCTAAATATTTGATGATTCAGCGATAAATCCCTTTTCATTTATTTGTCTGTGAAGGCAACTGCATCATTTCTATTGCAAAAAGTAAAGGGAATTTTTAGTCGTTTTAAATTGCAGTAAAAATTAGAATGGCTAACTATTTATGCTAATTTCAAACGTGAAATTTGTCAGTTAAATACTCTATATATTTGCGCTAGAATTTACACACATGACTTTTCTTGAAGTTAAAAAATATTTTCTGTCTCATTTTGCAAGATATAAATTGTTTAAGCAGTAAAGTTATAAAAGCTTCTTTCGTGCTGTCTCTTTAGGAGTGCTAAGATGAAATACACTTAAATCCCAATTTAGGGCTTGTCGAAATGTCATAAATGCGATGTCTGAATTGGGGGTATCTGAAAATAAAAGAGACGCCTTAATTCTAATTTAATCTGCTGCATCTTACAGAATATGGGAAACTTTTGTTATAAATATCAATTGCTTTTTATTTTTTATTTTAGGATGTATAAAAAATCTTTAATAAGCCTCTTGTTTGTTTTAAATAATATACCTGTATTAAAATTCAAAGACTATTGCTATTAGTACGAGAGAATACTTTAAATGAAGTCTTGTCCACCGGAAACTTCATAAACAGTTTTTACAGTTTTCAAATCTTCGTTTGTTTCATAATAATATTCTTTCACACACTCTATCTTCGCTTTCAGGATTTTATAAATTCCATCAACTGTTGAAGACTCCCAAATTACATCTAATGAGTCACTATTTACTATATTGTAAACATAAATAAGTGGCAATATTGTTATATGATGAACAGAAAAAGAGAAAAATTATGGAAAAATTCAAATCGTGAAGATTATGAATGATATCATGTGTTTCAGTATATTTTAGACTTGCGTAGGTTCTTAAAAATCTTAATTTTAATATAAAGTATCATACTTAAATCAAAGAATTTCATCGCTAAATCGTTTCATTTAGATGACAATTTGCTTAGAGTTAATAAAATATTCTTTGAATTTGAGTAATGAGGGGAGGATATTAAGCATTTTCGATAAAGTAAATATGAAACTATAATCATCAATCAAAGCTTGAAATATTTTTTGTAGATAGCTTAATTGAAAACTATCTAATAATTAAAGAAATACAGAAGGTTTCGTATATTTTTAGCAGAAATGGATTTAAAAATAAACAGTCAAGGGTCCATAGTCGATAATCTATATTAGACGAATTATTAGTTCCATTATTTCTGAGGAAAATTCTTTATTGGAAAATTTTAACATTTATAATACTTTTCTATGCTAATAACGTATAACAAAGAACTTTAACATTTTTTATGCATGGATGGTTTAACCCTCTGACCACGGTCACAAAATTCCTATAAGCGTTAAAAAAAAAATAAACTTTTTCCTTCTTGCGAACTTTACACAAACATCGGTGTATATATTTGCGTGGCGAATGCGTTAACAAGATTTTAGAATTAAAAAATCGCTAAATTACGCCAATGTCGCTGTGTTAGTCGAGTTAATAAGTACCTTAAATTTTCCAGTTTGGGAATTCCATAGTATTTGTTAATCAAATATACTGTCTATACTGAATTTTTTAAATGCAATTTCCGTTCAAATTTTTATGGATAGACACACATATATCATCTCATTTAAATCATTTGCAGCACATACGTATTATCCCTTCCATGATTAAAATTGGCTTCCATCGAACTATGAACGCTAGCGGAGAACCCGGCGGCATATTCTAGCCAATCGTTCTTGGAAACCTCTGAAAGAAATAATACTTCTTGATTTAAATAAAATCATTATGTCACCCAAATGACACAGTGGTTAGCGACGCTGACTGCCGTACCGAAGGGCCAGGTTCAGGTACTGGAGGAGGCATAGATGTTTGTAAATGTACAGTGTCTGGTGACATGGAGGCAGTCTAATATGCGGTGAACCGAAAGTCCTCTGAAGAGGTTAGGTAGGGGAACAGAGTTGATAGAACTTAAATCCGTCCTCCTGCGGTGCTCTCCATCAAAACGGGGAGCGGAAATGAATGAAGAACTACTATCACCTGTATGGTGCTCAAGGCTATTGCCAACGACAGGCGAGATCTTGCACTCCTTACCACGATGAATTTCGTGGGCTTATTCTGAGGATTTATTATTTCTCAGACAACTGAGATAAGTTACAACACAAGACAAAAGTCATTATATAGCCCGCTTTGTTTTTGGGCTTTGTATAAAGGCTTCCGGCCGTCTAGACGCTATAGCGGTAAACGGAGCCGTCTGGATAACAAAGCGCCCGGATTCGAATCCGGGAGAAAGCCTGGTTGTAATTGTCCGTTTCTTCATAGGAGGCAAGGTGGCCCACCAGTTAGGTGCCTCGATAACAGGTGACCTCGATAACAGATTTAATTCGCTTCTGGCCTTTGTAGTAGGCAATGCCGATGATGGCTTGTGCCCGCCATTGGGGAAAAAAGGCTTCCGACAGTTTCTACGATTTGGGCTAGACTATCTTTACACAAAGCTCTGTTGAAAACTCTATTAGCACGAACTTCTCGCAGGTAATTGTTCCAATCTATTATTTTTTTGTTGGCCATCTTCAGCTGCTCATGCTGTATACACAATCTTTTTGATGATAGGATGGCAGGAAAATAACCCATTGCTTGTTGTTCTGTAGAAGACAGGTCCCAAATTTTAATAATTTATTCCAAAATGCAAAATAAAATGATAGCACTAACAAGTAAATGTAGCCTTGTTCTAAACTAATTTGTAGCCTTGTCCATGCAAGCAAAAATGACTTGTCAAGAATCAGCCGGGGTTAAACTGCAGATGTTATGAATATTGTTACGTCACACTTAATTGTCAATTAATCACTCTGTTTGGCAATAGCTATAAGGTCGAAGGGATAAAATGTAAGTACTGAGCTTCCTAAAAGTATTAAAATATGCTTTACATCAATGACTCTTAAACTTTAGTCTGCGAGCTTTTGAAGCTTTGAGTATTAACTGTAAGAAGTCTATGATTGAGTTTTCAGATTCGCTGGACACTGAATTTCATTTATATTAAAAATAACATGCAAGTTAGTAATCAGAGATCCGACAAAACATTTATCATATGAATAAGGTCCTCAAATTCATAAAATTTATGAGCCATACATGCGTATTTATTTTAAGAAAGGAATTTAAAACCATTTGTGAAATGTAATAACATTGCATTGAATTTATTGTATATTCTTATATTAAATAACACAGTTGCTGACATTATTCTGTTTCTCTTGTCTAGGTTTGTTGGCTTAAGAAGATAAAGTTCCATAAAATTGTTTCTAAATATTATATGGTATGAGAAAACTCTACATCTGGTGCTCTAGAATCCAATTTAAGAAAAGGTAATTTACTTGAAGTAATTACTCATCTAATGATCTTGAAATCTTTCTTTTTAGCATTCATCTATCATCTAGATAAAAAAAAACGACTTATAATGAATAGTTTCAAAAACAAAATAATTGAAAATAAAACTCCAAAGACAGAAGTTTTTTCCCCCTCTTGAGACTAATTAATAATATTCCTTATTACTCACATATACCAGCAAAAAGAACAACTCAAATTTTCAGAGGTAACTAACACATTAAGAAAATTAATTTAAAAATACTGCTAATCAATGAAAAAATGTATGTGTTCTTAGACATAAAATAACAGCGTTCCTAAAATCCCGAAAAAATTTTATGTCCTGATGCGGCAAAATTAATTTTCAAGTTAATGTAAGCGAAACAAAAACGTTCACTAGTTTTCCAAGCTTAAAAGGGAAAGTAAGTTTATACACAATTTTGTATTGATACATTAGTTAATTAAAACATTTGTGTGTATTTAATTACATTAGATGCTTTAGCGATGAAGTATACTATAAATAAAAATTATTACGTTTAATAACATAGATTTCATGTATAACTATTAATTAATTTACCATAGCGAAAACCATTTATACATAATGCTTGTTTCTACTGCTCCTTAAAGTTACTACTATTTATTTCCATTCCTTTGTTGTTTTTGTCTACTACAACATAGTATTGTTTGCATTATTTCTATAAAATAAACAGTTTAACATTCCTAATGATGTAACATTACATTAGTTTGTTGCATCAAATTTCTATTAATTGAGGAAAATAAAGTTTTTATTTTCGAACACATGAAGTTCTCTAACCCACATCCCGTAGGTTTCATCTAACACGTTTTTAAATTGTACCATAAATGTTAATTTTTTACAGAATAAATAAAATTAAAAGTGTCATAAAGATTAATTGTCAGTAAACCTCTCGTGCACGCAAAACAGCAGAAATGGAAAAAAAAAGACTTAAATCGAAGTATCAATATATTTAGAATAAAGTAGCAATTCCATTATTCCTAAATACTTAAGATTAGGTTTAAATAGTTTGAAAAGGTTAAAATTAATTTAAAAAACTATTAAGATTGAAAATAAATTCTTATTGAAAATTATTTCTTTAATTTGGTTACTGAGTTTTGACATTTTTTTTAAAATTTCAACTGCCTGTTACCCATGCATGGAGTACCTGCATTAATAATTATTTATATTGTGGATTGTCCATTTTTTGTTCTTTAAAAAAGTCATAAGAATGTTACTTAAAGAAGATCAAAAGGTTGTTATTTGGGGGAAAACAGTAACTTTTGATGCAATGAAACTCATCCCAAAGACTAGGAATAAATCCTAGTCTAAGTGCTAATCCACGACTCATACAACTAGTTATTCACATAGTAACATTGTAGAGTCAGTAGGATTTTTGATGCTGAGAGACGTGGAAAGGCGAGAGAAATATTTTATAATGTAAAAAAGGATTCTGGTGCAGAACGGCATCAGTTTCTGTTGAAATCAATTCTGGTATCCAAGAGTTTGCATGTATAAAAAAAGGAAACGTAGAAGTGTGGCATAATAAGACAAGAATATTTGAAGGCTATAGGATTTTATAAGACTGAGACTTACTTAATGCAGTGATTGAAAGGAAGTCAATAAAAAAGTGGAAGAGGAAAATGAAACTGTAGGTAGAATGACGACAGTGACCGTGAACTAGAACACTGATATGCGCTAATAAACTTTTATGCTACATAGGTGAATAAAGATCGAATATAATAATTTCACAGATTTACGCAATATTTTTATATGACTAAAATTAAATTAAATCTATTGTCACACAGTCTACTGTATGTCAATCATTTAAAACAACTGAAAATTTTAATTTTAATACTACTCATGTATAGATTACAATTTCAGAGAACCACTCTTAAACTAATCCTGTACCCATGCCTAATTAGTGCGTGTACATTTGCATTCGTAATTCAGCGTATTTACTTATTATAAATGAAATAATTTATGAATGATTTATAAATAAAATTTCTTTTCTCTCCTTTCTTTTAACAAATATGCCATTTGTAGGAAAGCCTTGAAAATTTTGATGCATTAAAAGAGAAATTATATTAGTATTACAAATATTCATAAGATCTAAGCGAAACTGTCACGAAGCTCTGTATATAGCAGTGTACTTAACTATTCCTAAATATGAAATGGTCGCTGAAATAAATGAAATAGATCTACAGAACCATACTCATATCTCAACGCGAAAAGCGCAGCAGCATGCTTTTTATTAAACTACTCTTTTTATCTGACTACGAGCTTTCATGTTTTCAGATTAAATGCTTCCCATGATGTATTCTTGAAAATTACTTTCCTATAGTACCTGCAGTTTTATTATAAGATCAAAAACTGTGTTTTCCTTTATATTTTAAGTAAGTTTTAAAAAATAGAAAAGAAATTTGCTTTTAAATAAAGCTAAAATATAATTGAAATTTAATCCCCTATTGGAGTTATTATTGGCACGTTTTAAATTTTACGAAATGACGAAATGATGAAATTCTTCAATATATAACTTCATTTCCTCATGTTTAACTATTGACGTCATTTTATGTACAGACACTCATATATTTAGCAATAATATGTTTTGAGAATTATAGAGAAGCATTAAATTTGAGAACCCATGGATGTGTCAAAATACGTTCATTTCATGTTTCCTAAGTCTTTAAATTTAGCTCCATCTATCATAAGCACTAATTACAAAATACTTTAAATGGCCATTTAGTTTAACACAGTTTAAAAGGTGTAGGCTAAAATTTTCACAAAACATCTGTAAACATACGAATACGGGGAAATTTATTTTAACTTTACTTTCACCCTTGCCTTGTAGCTTTCCCACAGCATTTAATAAATTTTATTTACAATACACTCTAAGAGCGCAAAAATGTCAGAAAATTTACTGAGAATTCTTTCTGAGTGCGCTTTCCCATTATAGGCAAAGCTTATTAAGCTTTCCAAATGGGAATTCCTTTGTTATTCGCTTAATTTTTATTATTTTGGCTTTGGAAATTTCAAACGTAAATTCCTGACGTTTAAAACATACTTGTTTCTCTTTCTGTCAAAGAAAACTTTGCATACTCTTCTTTACGCTTCAGCTGACTCTAGACATATAAAGTAATAACTTTCTTTCTGTGATAAATAAGACAAAACGAACTAAAGAAATTTGTTTTCGAGAATTGGGCATAGCCGTATGGATGTATTCAGTTTTCACTTTCGTATTACGTTCTGGCAAAACATAAAGTGTTTATATATATAAGTATTTCTTAATTATTGGATAAAAAGTTGACCGAGTAACAGATTAAGGCAGTGCACATACTGTCTAGCGGTACTGAAATGGTTTTTCTTTAATAAAATATGTTTAAAAATATTATTCACGAATAAGAATATTATGATGTTTAGCGCAGCTGTCGAATTCCAACACCACTGCATCACTAAACTCGGAAAAGACACTTTGTAGGACTGCTGTTTCTTTGCAGAATGGGGGCACCTAAAATTACTTGTGACGTATGTCCTCTAGAGAGGTAGGGTTAGGATGATATATGCATGGTACAGGAACGAATTCAAGCCACCTGACCCAGTTCAATATGTTAATGGCGCTTTAGCAGACAGCCATTTTCTGCTCTGCATATGGATTTTTGAGCCCTTAAACTCGATATAGTACTGGAGAGACTTAAATGTAACGCATTTGCAAAATCCTAAGTTATATACATCTGAAATAAGGAAGAAATGTAGTATGAGAATTAAATTGCTTAATTAGTACGTGAGGTACTGATAGGGAAAATGATATTCCAACAGTAACATTCATGTTAATGCTGTGTATAATACAAACAATTCAGATATTAGAGCATCTAAAAAATAACGTTTTTAAGTAAAGGTACTCCTTCTGTTTCAATACATTTTTCAAGAAAAACGGAAAGTCTTTCATTGTATATGTTAACATGTCCTATAGAATAGCATCACCGCTGGCTGTTGACTTCAGTTAAACAATGTCTACAAACGATGTACAAAGATTCCTTTTTTTTCAACTAATCACAGAAGGCGTGATCCAAAACTTTCAGACTGGAGAGGGCTATAGTCTAAACATATTGCCAAAGTGGGAAGTCAGACTATTTGAAAATGTCTAGTCATACTTTTGCTTGCCCTTACTCTGTCCTGTGGAAATCACATTGTATCCTACCATTGTCTTACCTATTGATCTGGGTACTGCCTTTTGAATTTCTGGGGCAGAACTTGTTTGAATGAAGATTTCCACTGTTCAGTGGGCCATGATATACTAATACCCAGCTCTTAGCTCTTTATGAATGCTGGAATCCCACATGCGCCTGTGTGTTCTCCCAGGGATGCTGATTGAAACTAGTTAATACTTCATTCTGCATGTTGGAAGAAGAATCTTTGATTAAATATACAACAATTTATATCATATTTATTGTTATTATTAATTAAACTCTGCTTTTACACTATTCTTCAAGGAAATGAAACCATAAAAACTTTCCGAAAGGCCTAAATTCGGAAATAAAATTAGATTTCCATAATATATGTATGTACTATATATATACGAGATTAAGAAAAATATATGAGCAAACTTTCTGATGCATCGATTCTTCTGCATGCCATTCTTGTGCTGTATCAAAAATAGTCCATGTCTTTCACTTCGTTCTTAGACAAGAATTCAAAGTTATTCAATTCACCTCTGGAGACATTACTAATTTTCTCAACCGACTACATATAGTCGCTTTTTTCTTAGAAGTTATTCAGCTATCAAACACTTCAACTGAACTTTATGAATAAAGATTTAAATTTGAAGCCAGTATAGTTATAAATAATATATTTTGCTTCTGATTGCACTATTTGTTTTTTACTTCTTTCAGTTTCTTATCTTGCATTTTCAGGTAAACAATTAATAGCCTGAAACGAAACAAGTGTATAGCTTCTATAATATATACATATTATATCTAGAGATATAAGATATATTTACCTTTATTATTTATGAAATTTTCTTTTGCGATAATTTTCTAGGAAATTTGCTTGTATATGCGTTGGTTTATTTGGATATTTTGGAAGAGGTCTCGATTACTAACTATTTTTACAATATTATTTTGCTTTTGCAAAAAAAAAAAAATATCATATCTTTTTTCTGTGTGAATATGATTTGGGTTCATTTTTTTTTTGTTACATTTGTGTTTACTAAACACTTGTGTTAATTTATACAGATATATATATGTAACTTTTCTTCATTTTTCAATACAGGCATTTCTGAAAAGTTTGGCATAGTTGAATTTTGTATTCAACATTCAACAATAACAGTTTGTAAGTGACAATTAATTCAGTTGAAGGAAAATAATTTTTCTTGGGACATATCATAATCATTATTTTATAATCACTCATCATCTTCTTCCGTTGCTGAAAAATTAAAAAATTGGCGGACGAACGAGAATGTAATGAGAATATAAGAAATTCGTTATCTTCGTACAATTATTAAACATTTTTCTTTTCTGAACGACTTTTTATAAACAAATCAATTGTTCCATTTCCTTATTAATATATTGATCACCCCTCGTAAATTTCGTTCCCAATTTTTTTTTAAGAATCCGAAAAGTTTCTCATTATTTCCTCCTTCTTGGTAAAATGTCATAACTACATTATCTTATTAACTGAGTTCAATTGAGTGCCATTATTTAATTCGATTTGGGCCCTGCCATTTGTCGTTTGCTTGCCTTGATCCAAAGGCACACTTTAATTATTTCTATCAAATTATTTTTGGTGCAGTGACTCAATTTTTTTCTGCCATACTTTGGTTGAAAGATGACATAATTATATCGTAGGCTTATGATCCAGTTTATGATTATCTGTGCGAGCCGAATTTAATTATCGATAAACGTGACATCATCTTGATTACTTCTGATGGATATGCTTGCCTAATTTACTTACAGGAAGCTGCAAAATTATTTCAGATCCTTTTTTCAGTTATTTTTACTATTCTTTAGCTATGATTTCGAATTCTAACACCCATAGATTGCGATAAAAAGTTTCTTGTTTTTTTAACTTCGATTTAAGTGCATTTAAATTAACTTAGGTAAACATTTCTTGACGTTTTTACAGTGTCCAGTGTTTGAGGATAAAAAAGGCGTATTATAATTTTAAAGAAGATTTTACATAATGTTTCTCCTAACGTAAATATATAATCTTGATTTTTAAATTTTAATCATTCTTTGCAGCAAAAGACGGTGGATAAAAAATTGCTTGAAATTCAATTAATTTTTGTAATCAAAAAGTAATGATTGCATTATTTTAAACTGTTTCCCTCATCATAAAGCTAAGATAGTCACATCTTAATGCATGGACATTAAACTTGAGAATAAAGCATTTTAATGTGAAAGATGCATGTGATTGATTCCTTGAAGTTAAGAGCGTTTCGTTCTGCAGAATATCTGAATATTACTTAATTACTTAAAAAAGCACGATTTACTTAATTTGAGAGGCTTAGAAAGAACGCTTAAAAGGCTTAGAAAAACATGAAATATTACTTACATGCAACACATGCTAATTCATTCAAAAGGTAAGTTTTTTTTTGGCCTTTTATTACTTTTCAGTTACAAAATAGTAACTTTCTGTACTATACTTGTAGTATCGCTAGATTTTATAACAATGATATTCACATATGTGGAAAAATTGTCCTATAGACTCTTCCAATAACTGTCAGATATTAAAAACATCTGTGCCATTATTCCATTTACAATAACAGATTTTAAAATCTGAAACGTTTTCCATTTTTTTTTGTTGTGACAATGGTAACAATTTCGTTACTAGTTTCTGCATTGCATCACAGGTAAAATTTTTCAAATTAATTGACTAGAAATTTAAAAATATTTGTGCGCTAAAAGGATTTCGTGAAATATGTAATTTCAGATATCACGAATGTTTAAGAGGAAATCGAAATGGAAGAGAACGTTAATTTCAATTGAGAAAATTTATGGCTTATTTTAGAAATGAATATTATGTATATTTATTTAGTTCTTTCTCTGTAATGCAATTTAGATTTTTTAGAAGAGAAATCAAAAAGTATTTCTTATCTGTTAAAGTTTTAAGTAACCCATTATCTTATGATCTGACCTGTATTTCTACATTTTGTTAGCTTTTACCAGGATATAAATGACGTAATGTATTGCGTATAAGACCAGAGCCAAGCTTTAAATTCCAGAAAAACGAGTTTCACAAACTCGGATGTTAAACAAAGGCTGCCACTCGTATTTAGAAGAACTGTGCAGCAATAAGCTTAGAGTATATATGAAATTTATGGTAATTTAGAACGTATCTGTGAGCCCCGTGTTTTCAAATGCGCACAGAGAATAAAACTTCAAAGCATATGATCTCATTCCATCACTTAAGTAAAACAATTTATAGCGATTTTACGTATACATTTCGAGCAGCTCTGGTTGTCTAGTGGTTAGAGGTGTTGGTAACTGTATGGATGCGCTCGGGTATGAACCACAGAGAAGGTATGAATCATATCTATGGTTATCATATTTAGGGACTCTCGTCGCTAGAAGCAACTTTGCGGAGAAACAAGATTTTCCTTCTCTCTTTACCTATTTTCTCTATCTATTTCTTTTCTTTCTTCTTTCACTGGAAGGTTCATAGCTGAAATCGAAGCATTCTGCATTTGAGCTAAAAATGTTTGCTTGATGCTCTGTCCCTCGTAGATTTTCCCCCAAGAACTAGTTTTCAGAAAAATCAACCAGTTAAGCATCCCGAAACTGAAGTTCCCAGAAATGCTTCGTTCGACCTGCAGCTGAGTGTATGTAGTAGAAGTGATACCTGCTTAAGAGTAAAATGTCTATGCGGGCATGGATAAACTCAAGATACTGGAGAGCCGAAAGTACTTTCGTAAGTGAATTGTTACCAAATTGAAACTTTCTTTTTACTTTTTTCATTATAAAAGTAACTTTATAATAGTATCACTAAATATTTTATCTAAATATTTAGTACTTCAAAACAGTTAAGCTTTGAATCATTTTACAGTATTTTTATAAATTAGGCTAAAATAAACAAAAATACAATTTTCCATTGTAATAAAAGCTGATATAGCTTTGTACCCAACTCAGTTCTTTTAATAAGAATTTCAATTCAGTATAAAATGCTTTTCGTAATTTATCAGAAATTTAGATTACAGATTTACAGTTTCAATTCAAAGATCCTAAACGAACGCTGTTTCTCCTCAGATCACTGCAGCTGATCCTTTCTGAAATATATAGCTTGAACTTCTGTTTTTATTTTTATTATGTTCTTTTGCCGTATAAGATTATCAGTCACTTTCCGCCTAGGTACATAAATATTTGCAAAAAGTAATTTGGGATGAAATGCTCATGTGTATCACTCTTAACAGTGGACTGTATAAAAAAGCATTTCTCATTCTCAAGAATAAAAATAAGTTAGAATAACAAGCGAAAAAAATCATTTATTCTCGTTACCAGAATGATGACTAATTGCAGACAAATACATTTCGGGATAATGCCTAATGTTAAGCTCAGAAATGAAATGTTTTTAAGGAATAAGCGGGGAATACCTTAAATTTTCCAAAATGTTTGAATTCCTTAATCTCCCTCCAACACCAATAATTCCTTTTTCATCAAGGAGTGAACTTATTTCCCTGTTCGATTTCCAGATTTTTCACTCCTTAAGTTTAATACTTCGTCAAGAAATTCAGAATATTGTAACATTTTTACTATCGTACAACTTGCATTAGTAAGTGTTTCACAAACAAAAAAACTCCTGTTACCTTAGAAAGGCACTTCAGACAATTGTTGATAAATTTTAAACAATAGGCAATGATACGGCATAATTTTGAATAAGATGAAAATTTGCAAAGAAAAGACTCAGCAGTTTTAGCGAAGTTGGAAATAATGCATTTTCTCTCTTCATTGGCTAATTTAATGTCCGTTTGTTCATCCAGTACAGATTCTGGATAATAATTCTATAACCAGGAAGTCCATTGAACAGTCCATTGAACCGTAGTCATTTAATTCATTAGGTTGTAAATTTCTAGTATGATGATCAGCAGGATTATTTTTTACTTGAACATGATTCTGTTTCACTTCAGAAACGATGGTTTGAATTTTTGACCCTCGATTGGCTACGAAAGGAAGCCATCTCAGTGGTTCAGAGGCAATCCAGAGTAGGGTGACAGCAGAATCCGACCATACGAAAACAATTACTAGCAGGAACATTTAAACATTTCAGAAGTCCCTTGAGCAGATTTGCTAACAATAATGTAACACAAAGTTCTAGTCTTGGTAAAGACTACACCTTAAGTGGTGCAACTCTTCCTTTTGCAAAAATCAATGACACGTTAATTTCTTCTTCAGAAAGAGATTCAGCATAAATAACTGCACAATACGCCTTCTTATGATAATTATTAACTAAAACCATTCTAGAAATTTTTAATTTACTAAGCAAATTTAAGTCTCCATGAAAGCAAGTCCAAATCTTCCATCTTTATTCGATCTTTGTAAGAGGTTCATCCCAATCTAAACTTGTTTGTCTACAAGTCTTGAAGAATTATTTTTGCAGAAATAACCACTGGGGCTAAGTAGCCTAAGGGATTAGAATCTCGCAAGTTCTGAGGGCACATTCCTTTTAGTGACAACGGGAATTACATAAGGTAGTATGTTAAAATCAAATGCGTCACTGTGGGGATTACTAACTAAATACTTGAGGAAATATGTTATATAGCTGGCATTTGAGTTCATTCAAAGCGAGGGCAACTTTTGCTGAAAAAAAATTATACAATTTTTTATTACGAAATAAAATAGCCATTTTCCAACATAAAACAGTGTACATTTTGAAAATTAGTCTCTTAGGTAACTTCTTGCATAATGTTGGGGTTTCAAAAAACTTATTCTGAATTTTCGTATTCAACTTCATAAAAGAAAGTATTATCTCTCTTACCGATGTTCTATTATCTTAAGTTTCGCGAAGTTATATTATCCACTCACTATAAATTATAAGTTTAGAATGATGTTCTAATTACTTCAAGCATAAGACTTATTTTCCTATAACATTAAGCACAAAAATCAAAAACACATGATTAATAGAGTAAGAATTATAAAACAGAGATATGTTACAAGTTTTACGTAAAGCTAGCCAAAAATTGCAAAATCTCTGTATTCGTTAGATGTTTCTGTATTTCGTGTCTTTTTACTTATTAAAATACAATATATATATATTAGACTATTTATCAAGAACATTTTACTTTTTCATAAAAAATCAAATTAGTGATAAGAAATGTAAACTCAGCCAAGATTTGCATAGAAATTACATTTTATAAAGCGAATTTTAAAAGTAGTTTTACTTCTTTTTTAACTCTCGACCATTTGAGTCGGAGTGTGGGATAATTATCGTTCAACTTTCATTTCCAACAAACTACATTTATTTTATGCTTACGAGTTATGGCAAAACATCTAAACTCCCCTCAACTCAATATGCTTATTTACGATCGTTCCTAAGCGTTAATATATCAGATGTAATTTATTTGCTTACTTTTTTTATTTAGTTTTGTTTCACAGAAATCAGTAGTTATAAATCCTTTAATCTTTCGCGTTTCCCACCAAGGCTTTATATTTTACAACTCTCTCCTTTGAAAAATTTATTCTGCTCTTATTTTTTCTTGGTGAGTTCGTTGCTTACACGTGAAGGGTAGTTGCTGCTACGACTTCTTAAAGTCGGTGGGAGACAAGTGGCGCCACCTAACATAATGAAAAGTGACAGGCGTGGCAGTTGAGTGAAAAGCTCAGCCTCGGAAAAAATAGAAAATGTCCGTATAAGAAAAGACGCGAGTGGAAATAAAAATAAATGAGATGAAAAGGACAAAAGTAAGTAAAAAGTCATGCACAATGAGTAAGAGAAAAGCTTGCTTAGATTTATGGAATCTTTTGCAGTTCTTTTTCTTTTTCGTTGTTTAACTCGGAAAACTAGACCTAAACTAGACTTAAAAATTCCCAAAACTTTTTAGAACACAAAATGCTAGGGAAACTATGCGTCGCTTGAATGATATATAACACTAATTCTTTAAATAAATAGACATCTACATAAAGAAACAGAAAATATTTTTAGTTCTTTTTCATTTTTATTTGCCATTATATTTAAATTTTCATTAAAACTGTTTTTTTATTTTTTTAGCAGTATTAACAAAATTTATAATTTTCCCCTTTAATTCGAACTATGAAAACCGACTAAAATTTCTGAAGTATAGCAAAAAGACGTTGCGCAAAAAAGAGCAGACAGATCATATAAACTTAAAAATTACTTATATTTCATATTTAGGTTTTACATGCATAAGAAAGATTTATACGAATCAGTCTCCAATATAAGCATAAAATGTATCAAACGTAAGCAACATTTCAATTGATTTAATTCTAGTAGGATGAATATGTCGTTCCTCAGAAAATTACAATTAGAAATTTTGTTTTTTCCTTATTTGTAATACAGATAATCTTTTGCGGATCTTTAAAATGATAGTCAAAATTTCGTGTGTAATAAAATAGCTTTTCTGGAATTCACTCTGTAAAAAATGACAAATGTACATTATGTGATAGAGTAACTTTTTACGATTACACCCTAATTACATTTCATCTAAACCCTGAGTAATCTTCCCAAACTTTCGGATGAGTTCTCGCTATTCGTAACTTAGAATCTAATAACACAAAATGAACCAACTAAAACATTTATTTTTACTTCGGCTTGAAGTACAAAATTAAACCTTCAACAGACATTTAATATTCCCTTTTTGCCTGCTGAAAAAATGCACTTTTTACTTCATTTACTTCCATAAAAAAATAAATAAATAAGTGGCAACAGTAAGTCAGAATTCTAAAGATTTTTAAAGTGTATGGAATTAAAGAATTGTAGTTTTATAGAGTTGGATGAAGTGGATGTAATATTAAAATATCTAAAAAATAAAATCTGAAAAATTTCAGATTTTAAATTACGTCCAAAGGCGCGTTTTTTAACGTGTCGTGTGCTACCTTTTTTTATTAAATATCATGTACTACGTATTCAAACCATAAAATTCAGTTCAAAATCAATATCGCAAAATCATTTTAAAATGTACATATCTTTAGAATTTCCGTAAGTCTCGTGCGCTGGAGATAAAAATGTTTTTTTTTTTTTTCCGTACAGTGTTGCCATTGCTCGATTTGAAATCATTTAGTTTGTTAATCAGAAATTCGTTGAAATGTTACAAAACATAAAATCGATAATAAAGCAAATTTCAAATTCAAAATTAGGGCTTCCAGATGCCCATATTCGCAGTAGGATTACGTCATTCAAAATTCGATGGCTCTAGGTTTTATCACAATGCGAGAAACATGCATACATTTATGCAGATTTTTCATTTTTTAAAATTTAATGCAGAGCGATAACATTTAGTGGCAACAATTTGAAAAGTGAAACGGGCATTCAGAGTGAATCGACGCAAAATCGCAAAACGAAAGTAATAGTCCTTCGGGACTAAATCCCTTTGGACTAAAAAAAAATCTGAAAGTTCTCAGATTTTATATTACGGCCAAAGGGGCGTTTTTTAACGTTTTGTGTGTTACCTTTATTTATTAAATATTATGTTCTTTGCTCTTTAACAATTCAGTTAAACAGCAATATCGCAAAATAATTTTAAAAAGAGTATATCTTTAGAATTTTTGAAACAAAGTTCCGCTCGCTTTAGATAAAAAATTTTTTCCCTCCTAGAGCGTTGCCATTGCTCGCTTTTAAATCATTTGTGTTTGTTTATCAAAAATTCGTTAAAGTTTTGCAAAATATGAAGTAAATAATTAAACGAATTTCAAATTCGGTCTTCCAGATGCGTATATTCGGGGGGAAACGTAAGTTATTCAAAACTGGATGGCTCTAGGTACCGTTGTTTTATCACATTTTAAGAAATATAATACATTTATGCAGATTCTTCATTATTTAATTTCTTTAAATATAATACAGGGCTGCAATATTTTGTGGCAACAGTTTGAAAATAAATTCAGACTTTTAATGTTTCCGACGCAGAATCGCAAAACGAAAACAATGATCCTCCAGGGACAAAGCCCCTTTGGACTAGAAAGCTGCCTCATATGCTAGCCCACCTTCTAACATTAACTGCAAGGAAAAGCTAAATTTATCGACAATCAGCACAGCAGTACAGCCACTAGAACCGGAGAATTACAGCACTGCTGTCAGAAGTTGCCAACACAATCTCTCCTTAAATCGTCGCTCGTTACTTACACTCACTCATCGAGCTGACTAAAAAGCAGGAGTGCAAGAAAGATTCAAAATAAGGAAAAGCGTGTTAATTAAAATAAATCTTAAAAGTTTTCAATTTTACAATAATGAACTGTTTATGATTGAGTGATGTTCTTATAGTGATATTAACTTATAAAAACACTCTTCTTTTGGCATTTTCGAAAACGGCAGGCATTTCGCGCACGCTTGCAGCCGCAATGGATATTCGTGCAACGAGGTCCTCCAGTGAGTCAAAGGGAGTCTCGTAAATGATGCTCTTCAGATAGCCCCATAAAAAAAATCTAAGCTGGATAAATCTGGTGAAAGGGGTGGCCATCGAACGGGTCCACCACGGCCAATCCATCGGCCCGGAAATTTCCCATCTAAGTAATTGCGGACCCGCACGTGGTTATGGGCTGGTGTACCATCATGCTGGAACGACATGCGATCACGAACGACAGCCGGACATCCTGCAGAAATTCCGGTAGCACCTCTTGCAGAAAAATATGATAACATAAGCCATTTGAACGTGCAGGTAAGATGTATAGGCCTATGAGGTAGTCGTTAACAATACCCGTCCGCACATTCACGGAGAAGTGGTTTTGGAATACACGTGGACGTCTACCGTGTGGATTATGAGTTGCCCACACGTGCATGTTGTGGCTATTGAAGATGCCGTCCTGTGAGAAAGTTGCCTCCTTCCGTGAATAGCCCATCCGATGGGAAATCCTTCTGCGCCTCACAATGCTGCAAGAACCAATGACAGAAATGAACTTGAGGAGGGTAATCTGTCTCTTGGCAAGATTTGGTCTCTCTGCAAATGGTATGGGTGCAAACCATTTTCATTCAATACTCTCCAAACGGTGGAATGGCTCAGCTGCAGACGACGTGCAATAGCTCTTGTACTTATCTGAGATGATTCATGCACAATGTTCAAGATGGATTCTTCAGTGCGAGGTTGTCGTGCAGTTCTTCTCCCACTCTTAGCGTGAGAGGTGGCTTCAAATGACCCGTTTTCACACATAGACCGATGCAACCTCTCGAACATTGTGTGCTTCGGCATATGCCTGTTCGGAAACCTTTGCTGGTACAACCGTAGCGCTGCTCTACCGTTCCCATTAGCAGCACCACACATGAGTGGCATGTCAGCTTTTTCTCTGTGCGTAAACTCACCCATCACGCTCGACATTGCTCGAGTTGCGAATGATCCTCTGATGCATCGGATCTTGGTTTGTCCGGCTCACTACCACCCTCTACCGCTGCATTGCCAGCTAGTCGCAGCTGTAGTTCCTATTACTGTTAGTGTTCCCTTTTTTGAACATTTATTGTGAATACTGTATTGCTGCAAAGAAGCACTTTGCGTTGATTTTGTACATAAACACATTTTACTCTCGTGTCTTTTTTTGCGTTCATGCCTTAACCCGTCACTTTAGACCCTACATTCCCATACAAAAAATGCATGCTTTAGTACGCTCCACCACCCCTCCAAGTTTGTCCCATGATCTCCGACACACCCTGTATCACAACGCATATA
>KK118322.1:330222-340657 GCA_000611955.2 Stegodyphus mimosarum | reverse complement strand
ATATCATTAATATACTTTTCTACTATTTTAATGATTGTAGACTTCCCACTAGAATATTAATATAAGGTCAAAGTAGTGGTAAATTACCGTAATGGCTCAAAATAACACGAAGTTTGTTTCACTTTTATGTTATTCTCGGTCCATTATGGTAATTTTTTACTATGGTAATTTCATCGACAGTTTATTCATATCGTTCTAAGAAAGCTTAAGAGCTGTGATTTCCTACATTTTGTTGCGTATAACCTGGACTATGAGATGCTTTAATAGTACATTGTTTCGTTGTAAACAACTTAACTGCTGTTCATAATTTAGTATATGCATTTTACTACGTTTTTACCAATGATATCATTATCATGTATGATATAAACTATTTTTGATAGCCTGTTATATTTTCAAGTTTGTATAATTCAGAATTCGGAATTCTTAATGCAGATTTTTACTCTAGAGGGTGAATTTTCTGCTTTTGGGTTAATGCAGTTTACTCGCTTCTTAGACTGGAATTTTCTGTAATCTCAACTGGAATTTGCAATGACTGGAGTTTACTTCTGAATCTGTGCCCATTTTTCTACTCTTTTATCTACACCAGTTCGTATATGCAGATTCGCTTTCGGCTTACCACCAACTTACCTGTACTTTCCTTTTTTCAATGGGTGATGGAGACTCCTGTGTTACACATTCCTTTCTGGTATTACAATGAGACCTATAAGTGTTCCTCTTCCTTAAATAAGCCGTTGAAATTAATTTTTTTCTTTCTCTCATCTACTTATTTTCTTTTTTTCACAGGGATCCCGAACGTTAGGACGTTTACATATAAGGCTTTTCCAAATACGTTGTTTAATTAATTATTCTAGAAAGAGCCAATAACAGTAATCCAGGCAACTCAATCAATATCGAAGTATTAAAGCAACGCAATGTAAGCACCTAATGGTTGCAAAAGGATTAAATGAGTACATTTTTTAGGAAAACGTGGAAAGTGACTGTTTTTGAATCAGTGAAATTGTTCTCCGGAATTGCGCTTCCTGCAATCTGTTTCAATTAAAAATAGTTTTTCCGTATATTCAGACAATGGATGGAAGTGGAGAACCATCGGCAGGCTAAAACTAGCCAGTCACAAACGGATGTCTCTTAGTGGCTGCCAGTGCTTTAATTTCAAATAAAATAATAATAATCAGCAGTAATAGCTTTAATTTCAAATAAAAAATACCACGAGCAAAAGTTTTGGCTGAGGCCATCCGAGAGCCATGATGTTTGCGGAGGATCAGTGAATATCACATGGTATCAAAAGTTCGATACATGGAAAGATGACAGCTCTAGCAGGACTTCACCATTACGTCTGAAAAAAAAAACAATCTCCGCGCAAATTTTATACCTAGCAGCGCAAACCTTTTACCACCGAAGACCAGCGGTTTATGTCCTTTTCAGTAGATCGCAGAAAAATTTCCACCTTTTTTAAAGTCAAACACAGCATTCTCACAGACAGCAAGATTGGGACCACTTTTGTAATTAATTGAGATGCAGTACACCGAATGATTCTGGACAAGTCTTCATTTGAAAGCAGATCGAGCCGTATTAGCCTCTCCAACATAAAGAAAATTGATATCTTTTGGTGGCAGTGATAACTTATGTGGAAAAATCTCAAGTTGGACGGCCACACAACACTGCATGTCATCGATACCGGCAATATAACCGCGTAACATTAAAAAAATAAGATTCGTGGCAAGAAATCAAAACTCTTTTAGGACCATTCAGACACCAAAATCTTTGCATTTTAGAAGACCAGGATCTGTTTCAACGGGCTCTCAACAAGAAACTCATGTGCAGTATAAGGGTGTATTGAAAGACACGGAAATCTATTTGGGATGGCTACAGTCTCTAAAATTCTGGAAATAGGAGGTATTTTGTTTTGCTAGTTTTTGGTTTCGTTTTCGTAAAATAAGAACCCCTCTGTATACACTGGTGTGCAAAATTTAAGGACGAGACGGTTTTTTCAATATAACTTTGTACAAAAGCTTTCCAAATCAACACATTTAATACCGTAAGATCCCCAATACGTAAGGACATGAGTAATGTAAGCAACACTTACTAAAAGAGAAATCAGAGGGATAAAAAGAAGCTTTATTGAAAAAGTAGCATGGAGCGCAATGCGACTGAAGGCCGAAACATCCCTGTGATGGGTGTCCAGCAAGAAACATCCGGTCTTTAATAGGGGATATGATCTCCCCTGACTGCTAGGCAGGTTTCACATCATTTGTGCATGCTGGATATGTGGTTGTTAATGAGCTGTTGAGACACTGCTGCTCGTTCCTCTTGTAGCACCAATCGCAGTTTCGGAATCGTTACTGGCGATAAGTTACGTGCTGCCACGGGTCTCCCTAGTAAGTTCCGTACATGCTTGACGGGATTTAGATCCAGAGACCTTGCCGACCAATCCATGTGTTCAATATCTTCACTCTCCAACAGCTCTTCGACAGTAACTGTGCGATGAGGTGGAGCGTTGTCGTCCATGAAGAGGAACTGAGGACCCATAGCCCTTGTGAAAAGACGCATGTAAGGAAGAAGAACCTCGTTACAATAGCAGTCCCAGGTGACGAACCTCCTTGGGAGATATGAAGGTCGGTCCGGCTACCAAGCATTATGTCTGCTCGAACGAGAACTCCGCGACCTCCAAAACAGTCCCTTTTGATGATGTTGAAGGGGTTATTGCGTGTTCCCCGCTCTGTCCAGATGTGTATGTGTCTAGAATCGCAACTCAGACTAAATCTGCTCTCATCTGTAAAGAGTACTCGTCCCCATTCATTGTCTCTCCAATTCCGGTGTTCCCGGCACCACAGAGAACGCCTTCTCCGATGGGCAGGCGTTAGAGGTACACACCGTACAGGGCGTCGTGCAAACAGACCACCACCGTGCAGTCTTCTGGCCACGGTAAAACGCGATATCGGTCGTCCAGTCGCCTGTGTCGTGTGTTTAGCGATTTCTCCCGCTGTCTGCCGCCTGTTTCTTCTGGCCTGTAAGGCAATATACCGGTCATCTGCAGGTGTGGTTCCTCGTGGACGACCACTACTAAACCCCCGGATAGCTGTTCCTGTAGTTTGAAATTGTCTCCAAAGTCGTGAAACGATGCTGTAAGCAATTCCGAACTCTGCAGCCACACTTGTCACACTGCGGCCTTCCTCCAACTTCCCAATGATTCGACCTCGGGTAAAAGCATCCAGATGTCGTCTAACAGATTGATTATTCGCCATTTCTCGCGGAGGCAGCAACTCGGTGTGATTTTAACTGTTATACGGCGTGCAATCTCTTTGCCAGAAAAACTGATCTTACATCGACAACAGGCTTTATGCTACTCAGACACTTCCCCCATTACGTCTACCTGCATATCTGCGCATGTGCTACCGTACATCTCATTACTTAATCTCCTGATTGGTCTTTCTGTCCGCTCTGCCTCTTCGTTCAGCTGATATGCTTATTTTTGGACTTCGTCCTTAATTTTTGCACACCAGTGTATTTTGCTGTATTACTATTGACTGTTTGATGGCATATAGCTTCTGAGGACAAAATTTCTTTATAATAAACTAATAACTTATCGAATGCTTAGATCTGTGCTTGGAAAGGCGTATGATATGGTCATTTCTTGTGTTTTGATGACATTTTGTGTTCAAGTATTAAAAACTATTTCTTTAGTGGAAAATGTGCTGTTGAGCGCTAGCACGCGGTTAAAATTAAAACAGATACTGCAGTTAAATTCAGTATTAGAAAATGTCTACAATTTTCTGTTAAGTTAAAATATATGAAAACCATAGTTTCGTAGTTAGAAGTCGATAAAACATATTCTGAAGTTAAGTAATAAAAATATTATGAGTTTTAAAAATTTTATATCGACTTTATGCACAATATGTCATTAGACAATTGTAAAAATATTACATTTTTCTCAATTATTCTTCATCTCTTCTACGAATAATCAGAAAAGAAGCTCGTCAAAAACCTCTACACTATATATTAGGAGAGACAGATATATTTTGTTTTAGTATCTTTTTCTTACGCTGTAAGAACCGAATTTAAACTACTTTTACTTCCTACGATATATTTCAAAGTGCCTTTGTTTACGTCATCTTAAAGGGGGGAAATGCACATTCGCTGCTACTGCGTTAATATTACGGTAGAAAACTCACTACGATGATCATAAAATAGGACGCTTTTTGTAATCGAACTATGTGTGTCAGCTGGGATACATCTAAAATTATATGGTTGCTTATATAGATTTACTTTTATGTTAGAACTATAGAAATAGTTATTTGCGTCTTTTTATTTACTCTGACTGCGAGGTCGAAGAATAATTTTATTGCGGCTTTTATTTTATGGATACGTGAAAGATATATACTTTTTTCCTTAACTGAAGAGAATAACAATTCTGAATTTTTTATACTACAAAGTTTTTAATTTGTAATGAGAACCTCATTTTATAGTTCTGGTAATGGACACTTTTCTCCTCTGTCCCACCACTAGATGAAGGTAAATTTTTTAATAAGGCAGGGCTAGATATTTTGTATCAAGACTGTTCAGTTTTGGCGTTAATTAAGAATTAGCTTCAGATATTAAATATACTTCTTTAGTAGAAACAAATCTATGGTTAAGGAGAATACATCATTTCATAAGTTTTTTTAATTGCTAACGATATTGCCAACTTCGCGTATTTTAATTAACTTCGTGCAACAGAAATTCAGTGAGCATTTAGGTTCGGCTTTGAAAAAGAAGACTTTTCTCAACCGGGTTTCACCTATAACCTATCGTTCTGTAAGCAGTCGTTAGGGATTCTACGAGACACATTCTCTAATCGTATGAATATGTGTTTCTGAGCTATCTCTGTGTTCAATCTTGTAATTGTAAATTTATTAATTTATCTTGATTTATCAAATTTTACAAATATCGATAATTTAATAATTACTAATTTTAGTCTTTACTGTTATTTATCTTGATTTATATTTGACCTTCTAGGGAAGTGCATATATGTATATATACATATAACTATATAGAAACATAGATATAAATAGAGAATATATATATAGAGAGAGATTCATAGATAGATGTAATAAATTTACAATACGTGGGAGAGAAGACACCGGTTATCTTTTAGTAACGGCCAAAATGATTGCAGTTGTTGCTGACATAGAGGATAGAATGCATAGTAGATGAACAGAACTTAGAGAAAAATATTGCTATAAATTCACCGCATAATTTTTTTTCTTGATAAAAAATTTCTTAGGACCTGTAACAAGCCCCCCCCCCCCACAATTCTATATAACTGATCCCTTCCTCAAACAATGGACGACAAAGAGCAGAAAATAACACGTGCAAACAGAGCAAGGGAAAGGAATTGCGCATTTCAGCAAAGGAATACTTATAGAGTTGAATTATTTCTTTAAATTTTGAAAGTGGTTCGACAAAAGAAAGCCAAACTGAAATGAGAAATTAAAAGGACTATTGTTAAATTAAATAGTTCTCTTTCATATTTTATATCTTACGTATAAACTCATGCATACATAAGATTTGGTATAATAAATTCGGTTAGTGTTAATAATAACCCCGTTTTGAGGTCACAGGGATTAATAGCGTATTATAAACACATTTATGAATAATTATGCGTTACTTCTGGAGAGTTTAATGGAAATATATTTTAGGATATACATTACTTTTATTTTTATGATACACTCATTATTTATTTCATAAATAAATTCTTATGGATAAGTTTTATAAAATGTTTAAAACAAATTGTTTATGTTTCTAGGAAAACTTTCTATGGCATTTAGAATTACAAATGAGTTTGGAATTTTTACATGTGCAGTTATTTGAGTTACTTCAGCTTTGAGGTGAATTACAATATCTACAGCATTTAAATCCTTGCCCACCCAAATCAGAACTCTTGCGAGCACAGTTTCTTAGGTTTAGAGTCTAGAACTTCATTAACCGAAAACAAATTGCTTGTTTGCAAATGGATTCATAACATGTGAAGAGTGGGTTTCAGTTGCTCCATTTTGTATCTAGTTTATACAGGTTGTCATACTTGATAGAAATTATAACATCTGTAGTATTCCAGTTATTAGCTTTAGTCTTATCTATCTGTGGAATCCTTATCAAAAGATTTCTTCTGCTTTCGCATTGGAGAAGTTAAACTCTGAAATCCGTAAAACTTTGCCCTCTTAATTAGTAATTGTTTAGCACAGCCTCAGGACTTTGTTGAATTCAAAAGAAAGAAACTGGATTTCTATTTCTGTTATCAATTTCGATGTTCATTTTATTATAAATCTTTTCTATTTCAGAAGTATATTTTTTGTTCTCTTTTCGATTAAAACTTCTATTTCTAGCATTGACTGAATATCCAAACAGGTATTAAGTTTATGTCATCACTCTAATTATCTCTTTCCACTTCAATATTGTAATCATTCACTGTTCGCATATCGATATCCACTTTGAAGAGTATGTTATGTCGATGCCTCCTTGAAGGTTAATTTCTGAAGTTGAATATCATTATTACAATGATCTCTTAATGGAGCAAACTGTTTGTTATAAATAGTAATTTCTGTTAAAATATTCACTAGCAAGTAGGTTCTGGTAGCAACTTTCGTTTTATAGCCAGATGTAGCTTATATTGACGGTTATTTATTCCAGAGTAATATGCTGTACTCTTCGCAAACTGAATGAATTTAATTCTTTCGCAATGTTTGTTTCAAATCACATGGATAGTATATTTTCAATGTCCCGGTTTTAGCTTTTATCTTATCCTAGTTATTTACTTTTGTTGGATTTCAATGGAAACATTTTTTTGAGTTCATCTGATTTTCCAGTATCTTCAGAAATTTTGAAAGTAAACTAACTCCCAGCATTGTCACTTTGCAAGATGCACAGTTCTCCAAATATTGTGAACACAATCTATAGATGGTGAACAGTTTTTTGATTGTCTATTTCTTAAATCTCTTAAAGGGATAAATTTCGTTAAATATCTTAATAAACTATATGATCTCTATCCGATTTTCACAGCATATCAAGGAAATCGATTTGACCTTGGAATTCGCTACTTTCATACGCTTTAATAGACAGCTGTTTTATGGAATGTTTTGTCTCTTTAAACGAAGTTCAGAAAAACTAAAAATAGCACAGCAGTCTTTGTTGTATTGTTTTTATATTTTGTGTTAAGGTTTTTCATCAATCAGAATCTCCATCTGTGACCGATTGCAATATGCCTTTTATGAATTGTTTGGAAATTCTCATCCATGAAATATATTTCTTTCATTTTTTAGTTTTTCAACACTTGCATATCTTAATACAATATCGCATATAGTCGTTAGTAATTTTCCTGTGATTTATCAGAAACCTACTTTTTGTTCTCTTTAACGTTTGCAAAAAAATGAATAATTGCGAATAACTCTTGTAATAAACTGGAGATTCTTTTCCGGTTGTTACAGTCCTTTTTAGGGTTGTTTAATGTCCAACTGCATTACTATGTTTCCAAAAATTATATATATGTAATTTACTTTGATAAAAATGTAGACTAAGAAAAATTAGGTTTTCAAGAATATAGAAAATAAAGGAAATGAAACATTTAATTCAAACAGCTTCTTTTTGTATAACGGTCATATATTTATTCAATTTTCAAGGAACTATTCATATACGTTCATATACAGTTAACGTTAATATATAGAAAGAGAGATAGACGGAATGTTGAATTTGGAATTGAAAGTTGGAATTTTTAAAAGATTTCAGTTCATACTTTATCAAAGAAAAAGTATTTTCAAATATTTTAGTTAAAAAATTAAAGAAATTCTTCAAAGATTTTAGTTCAAACTTTATCAAAGCCAAATTATTTTCAAATAGTGTAATTAAGAAAAAAGTGACTAAAAATAACTTCAAACACATCTTTCTGCTTCATTTATTATTTTATTAACTAAATCCAAAATTTTTGAATTAAGGATAATTAATACGCTGAGTAGAAGTAATTAAAAAATATGGCAATAATAAAGATAAATTTGAAAAAAGGGTTTGTCATCTTTCTTCAATATAATATTTAAAATCAAAAATTAATTCCTTTCATGTCAGAACAGGCCACTGAAACTTTGCATCGATTCCTTTACTATATTAAATATCCTTTTTCCAGACGTTATTACTATTTTCAATGATCCTTCTTGTTATTTCATCCGAAGGTAGGATACCTGAGCAAATCATTAGAGTAACGATATTAATCTCAAAGGAGCAGTAAAGAAAATATCTTCCTTTGATCAAGGCAAATTCAGTAATAAAATTAATTTCCGTCTTCCGTGGTATTAATAAATTCTGTCATCTTTTAATACATGTGCATCTGCAGATGCAAAATGTAATAAATTATATGAAGAGTACTGCAACTTTTGAGAAACATAAAATACGTTTGTTTCTAGAATTGTATCAGATATTTAAATTTTTGCCTGATTTATGCAGAAATGGTTTTGAAAGCAAATGATTGTAGAAGTGAGTAAGTAAATGTTTCCCACAGTAACTATTCTCCATGTAGTGATACTAGAAGTATAAATTGGGTGAAACAGCTTAAAATTTTATAATAGGTAAATGCTCAAAATATTTTATCATACTGAAATGTAGGCAATAACACAAAGTTTTCTTTTTACATATGTTAAAAGTGTACAATATATCCACTTTTAATGCCACAAACATTTATTTGGTTTATTCTTTCCATCCCACAAGCATCTTGTTTATCACAACAATTCACAACCACGTTATCGGTGATAGTGTTATGATGGCCCTTGAGATTAGCAGGGTGGGGAAAAGACACACGTCGTGAATTCTCGCAATTAAACATTAAATTGTTGTATCAGCAAAAATGGACACACTGAGCATTTATTAAACCTGTAAAAACATGAAGCGAAAAAGAAAAGAAAAGAAAAAGGAACTCAATGAATATTTCTCTATTTCATTAAAATAAAATTTGATATCTTATATTAATTCCTGCGAGTTTTAAAATTTTTCTCGGTTTATGAAAATATCGGCACTACTGGTTAAGCTGTGATAGTATTTCCTACATTTTAAAATATAAATTCCCTCTTGATTATGAAGAAAATATCATTGTATATCTGATTCTAATAATTACAAAAATAAATGCCAGATTACTAGCTTGCAGTTTAAATGTTATTTTTCATAGTTTATGTGCTTACGTACTTACTTTTTTTAAATATTAAAAATAACTTATATTTTTCAACAAATTGCTACTAGACAGAAATTAAATACAAGTAATTGAACAAAACACTAATAACGAGCTAAAAAAAGTAATGAGAATAAGCTTCTTAAGAGAATAATGTAGAAGTACCTGAAGTGGACACCGCATGATTTCGCTGTATGGCCTATTAAACTATACATATTTTTTGCTGTATTTCATTTAAACCTTTTTCATCGCAGGGTTAGATTTTAGTTTATTAATTTCAGAATTGTTGGCACCGAAAATACAAGTCTAAAAGTGCAGTAATTAAAATGTAAGCGTCGTATTAATTATTTGTGCGTCCAGGCTAAAATTTATCCCTGTAGTGGCCTAAGCATAGAACCGCTGAATTTTTCCTCCGGCGAATGAATCTTGGCGAAAGAGCTGCTCAAATTGAAATTTTCAGTTTTTCACATGTGTAACAGGAATACAAGTCGTTTGCCTTAAAAAGTCTTCCATGAAGGCAACTCTTCTCTTTGTTAGATATCTTCTTGTGTGCTTTGTCGTAATCCATATCCAAAAATACATAAATGCAAATAATTTAAAGATTTCAATTTCTTCACTATTAGCAGAACCAAGATGTAAGCAAGCGAGAAGCTACTCCCAGTTAGTTGGCTTCTCATTCGTAAGCGTTATTTGTATCTGATGAATTAAAATTTTCAAAACGCATCTTGGTTAATACTTTATTTAAACGGTAATTTGTATTCAAAGAAAAAAACTGTTCATATTTTAATTTATTTGGCATATCCATTTAAATTTCTTAGATATAACCTAGAATTACTTTGAAGAACGAAAATGCTCAAAAAACACCGAAAACAAGCTTAATAACTTGAACGCAAAAGATGCACACTTAAAATGTGCCAATCAGGGTTAGGATTCAGAAGATGTTAACTCAAACAGGCTGTAATAAAAATGAATAATCTTGTCTTACACAGTTACATACATACGTGCAAAATATAACTCACCTTAACACACATTGTTTCCTAGCTTTTAAAGCAGCAGGCGCTTTTATAATTCGTAAATATAAAATTATGCTAACTTTGAATAATCCGCTTCATTTGATTGTTCTTTAAGCCATTTTTATATTTGTTCGTAAACTTCAGTAAAGCATTACTGGGAAAGCAATGAGTTGCCGAAGCTGATAAGAAGAAAGATTGTTTTGGGGTACGGAAATGTAACCGAATATTATCAAAACGCCACAAG
>KK118322.1:319767-330167 GCA_000611955.2 Stegodyphus mimosarum | reverse complement strand
AAAAAAAAAAAAAAAACTGCAAACACATACAATCAAGCACATGAAAAAATAGTAACACATGAAAATTGGATGATGTACAGGCCAGAGTATTTAGTGCAAAAAACTGAAAAATTATAGCATCAAAACCATAATCAAGCTTAAAAGCGCTTAAAAATCTATTTCTTTTATGTGCAGACCGAGTCAGAAAAAAAAGTATGAAAAAAATGGATACCAAGAAACGTAAAATAAAAAGAAAGGTTAATTCTTAAATGTGTAACATTAGTGCAATAATTATTTTGAAATGAAAAAAAATATATATTAATTCGACGACTCTAGTAACGTGTGCTAAATAATGAAATTATACAACTAACGAATTTTAAACTTATTAATAATATAAAATAGAAATAACGTTAAATTTAATGTAGCATTAAACATAGTATATTAAAAGTGAATATTTTCTAAAGGGAGAAAAATGGAATTATCTGGATTAATCCGTTAATATTTCTATATCCGCTAAAAGATTAAGATCAAGTAAATAACTTCTGTTCAATGAATTGCTTCTGTTTTTAGTTCGCTTCTGTTCAATGAAAGAAAAAAGGCTGTAGTGCTCAGTATCAAAAATAAGTAAATTTTCAATTTCATCCATCGAAAACGTTGTAATGCTTAGTGTAAAAATATTTTCAAATAAGTTATAAAATTTCAAAAAATAATTCACGACGAAATTGAAAATAATTCTACTGATATTAGAAATGTGATGAAGAAGGCTAACATCAAAATTTTGAGAATGCCTAGTTCAACTCTATTAAAAATACCCAGATTATACTGCCATGGTTTAAATGTAGCCTATCAGGAAGAGCTGTAGTTTGGTTGTGAAAGAACGTTTTTTTAAATTGCCAAATAGATTCAACTTATTTTAGACATATATTGTAAAAATGTATTTAACATCTGTTATAAAAACTGCAAATTTTTAGATCATGATACTCATTTCTCAGCGTCATTTTGTTAGTTTTGTTAAAGCATTTAGGATAAATACCTTGTTATACAATTTCATTGTAACTGCTAATAGCAACGGTGTCATCTATTTGCTTGTAGGTAAATATGAAAAGTCCAGGTTTGTATTAAATTCCTATGGGTATCAACTATTCAGCTCCCCAAACCTGTTCGTCTTCCTTAATATCATTTTATTAAATTTATTAAAAATTACCATAAATCACAACTTTTCAAATTTAACTACATGCGTACAGGTGACATCATTGCAAAGAAATAATAGTAATTACAATGAAACTGAGAAACAAGACCTCTATCCTAAATTCCTTAATAAAACTAACGAAGATGTCATCGGAGCAGATTATCTTGATGTACAGTTTTAAAGCCTCAACAATATTACTTTATTTGATTAAAGATGACTCTTCGATTTCAAGATGATACTGAACTAATTAATTGGAAATCTAAAGTCTCTAGAAAAATCGTTTCTGACACTATTATTAACCAAATAGAAACAAAAAAAATATTTGTAATAGAGCAATGAATTTATAAAAAGAGCTTAATTTTTTTATTAAAATTTTAAAAGGTAATACAATTCCAAAATACGTTCATCGAAAAACAACGAGTTAAGCTACAGTTATCAATCTAAAAATTCTCATAAACAGCAGTTTTTCATGACAGGCTACAGCTAAAGCATTATATCGGTACAGATTAGTTTGAATTTTGTATACGCTGTCTAATAGTTAACTATTGCGTTTATCAATTATGGGCCTGCTTCAGCTTCTAAGTCTCAAAAAAGCCCTATTAAATGAGTTCTATAGTCTGTAACATTTAACAACTTATTTTATTTTATGACTTTTTTTCCCTTTTAAGCTGCTTATAATTTGTAACGATTCTGCCAAATTCCGTATTCGCATTCTCGAATATTGCTTCTAATTTTGCTCACGGTTACTAGAATTAGTCCTTTCTTCATCACATTTTCATATTATCCCAATTACTTCTAACATTGTAGAATTTATTTATGTTTTCTTCGTTGAACTAAAGCGAACATTCGTTGTTAAACAAAACTTCGTTAAACAACTTAACAAAACGTTAAATTACTAACTTAAACAAAGTATTAAACAAAAAGTGTTAAAAGCTCAATTTTGTTTAAAGTTAAACAAAACGTTTATATATTTGTTCGTGGACCTAAAGCGAACTAAAATATTATTCGAGCTTATTTTTTTGGCAGATAGCAGTTGTAGTTGCATTTTGTATTTGAAATCCCCGTAATTCGATGACATTTTTTCTTTTTTCGAAATTTTCTTATACTATTATCAGTTTAAAATTCATTGTTTATCTAATTTCATTATTTAGCAAAAATTAAGTTTAACTCCAATCTCATGCTACTGGGTATGTTGAATAAGTATATATTTTTTTTCGAATCAAAACAATTCTTCCTCTAATGTTACAGATTTAAAAACTAACTTCCCTTTTTATTATTTATTTTATCCTTTTTGTTTAATTTTTGTTAAAATTTTTTCACGTATTGGATTGCTTGTATTCACATATTTTGTCTTTTGGAACCCATCTACTCAAAAAGGGAAAACATTTAATACGTTTCAGCTTTTTTAAGCTTGTTTGCGATGCTATAATTGCGCAATTTTTTGTTCTAACTATTCTTGCCTGTATGGTATCAAATTTTCATATGTTATTATTTCTTTATGTGCTGAAATGCTCGCATTTACATTTTTTTTGTAATCGGTCTGCTAAAAAGGAAAATATTTTAGATTTATAAGATTCTTTAATCTTGTTTATTGTTTTGGTGTTATAGTTTTGCAATTTTTTGCACTACTTGCTCTGGCCTACAGGGGCTGCACTAATAAAGATAATAAAGATACAGCTTACATTTGATTGACTTTTAGCCCAAAGGGCGTTAGCGCAGAAGGGTTATTAATTTCGTTTTGGTATTTTGCTTTCAAAATTTTAAATGTCCGTTTCACTTTTCAAATTGTTGCCACCAAATATTATCGCCCTATTATATTTAAATAAATTAAATAATGAAAAATCTACTTAAATGTATGTGTGCTTCTCGCATTGTAATAAAACAAAGGTACCTAGAGCCATTAAATTTTGAATAACGTAATCCTCCACCGAATATGGGCATCTAGAAGCCGTAATTTTGAATTTGTTTTATTATCGATTTCATATTTTGCAATACTTCAACGAATTTTTGATTAACAAACTCAACGATTTCAAAACGAGCAATGACAGTACTATACAGGAAAAAAAATAACTCCAACGCTCGAGACTGTTTCGGAAATTCTAAAGATATGTTCATTTCAAAAATATTTTCTGATATTGCTGTTGAATTGAATTTTATGGTTTAAGTGAGAAGAACATGATATTTAATAAATAAAGGTAACATACAAAACGTTAAAAAAGGCCCCCTTGGGCGTAATATCAAGTCTGAAAATATTCAGTTTTTTTTTTCTTTACGTTATATACTGAACTCTAATTTTTAATTTGTGTCTTCGTTAATTTATAAACAAACTGATATATTTACTTCTTACTTCACACCAAACCCTGATGACGACACAACGAAAGATGTAAATAACTATTTCCTTTATCATTTTTGGTCTTAATGTTTTTGTTTTTTTTTTGTTTTTTTTTTACATCCTTCATGCACATTTCCACTTTATTGCCACTGGTTCTTATTTTTGCATTTGCTTGGTTCCGAACTGAATAGGAGATGTATTTTGTACATATTATTTTAACTTATGCTGCTTTATTAATACCATTTTTGCTGGTGTCAGCGAGCAATTGAATTAAGTTTTGCTCTGCCTTTTATTTATTGATAATAAATCATAAGTTCCCCAATCTGTTTTTTGTCACTCCTGCCTAGTGCCAAAAATTAAACTTCCCGTGTCCTTACCCTAATAATAATATTATTATCTACTTATAAGGGTAGTAAAAACAAAAAAAATAATAATTTATAAAGGTAGAAATATGCTATTTCGGACACATATGGTAAGAAAAAAAAATAAAACAGATACATCAATGACACGGATGTGTTTGCATATTTTTGACAAGATATTCAATTCTTGGTTGAATGGAAGAAGAAGGGTTTAACGTATCACTAACAATACTGAGTTTGCTTCTATATTTCGTTTTTATTGCTACAACTGCTCAAAATGATCTTTCTCACAAATAAGTGCTTGAAAACGGTAAGAGCAATTGAAATTGGAAATGTTTTCTGCACTATGCCTGAGATAAACTTTGAGATATTTTGCCCAAAATAATGGCTTATCCGCTTTCTCAAGTCATATTTGGCTGCAGAATCATTTTTAATTTCCAAAGTTTGCTTTTGTGTTTCTGGTAGCATATCTATATCAACGTGAAAAGAATCCGTTTTCATTCTATAAATATTTTTATCATGCGAGTTAGGGAAGTTAAGTTTGAATTAATCAGTGAGGTACTGCAAAAAATTTAATATTTTATTCTTATTATCAGTATTCTTAAAAATCTCCTTAAAGCACCCTTCTTCCCGGATTCCAAATAATTGGGAAAAGTGAGAAATAATTGCAGGTTAAAGTTTTACGTTTTCAGATTTGCAACTTATCAAAATATGCTGTGATGGCATCTCGATGGTAAATTGTATTCGGATCTCCACATTGTAATTTCAAGTTCAATGAGTTCAACGAATCCAAAATATTTGATGTATAAGCCAATACAACATGAACAACTTGCTTTTGGAATTTCACATATACTAATTGAGTTTGATTTTGGATTTCCGAAAACTGAATCCTTCATGTTGACGTTCAAACAATCTTGCTAACATATGTACTTTTGAGAGCCAGCTTCATTCCATGTGAAATAACAGTGTTTTATGTTCTGTTCTACATCTTCATAAAGGGGCTTAAAAAGTCGAGTAGTTAAAGAACACTTTTTAACATGATTGACAATTCTGTTGCATAATTTTAAGAACTCGTTGAGTTCGTTTTGAAGTGTTTTAGCTTCCAAGGCTTGACGGTGCAACAGTGAATAGGCGTAACATTTGGACTTTTTTCTGAAACTACCTGCACGAAACCTGAGTGAGATTCAAGTAGTGACGGAGCGCCGTCTGTGCATACGACTATCTGCCTCATGTTTTTGCCATGATAGTTCATATTTGCACAAGAATTCAGAGATTCTTCTTATTATATGAACTGCTTTGAAGTCTTCGTTAACTCTATAGAAAACAGCAACGCGTCTTTATTTCTTCATTTTATATTAACCGAACGAAAACTAACAGTTAACAACATTTTACAACATCTGTAAACTCGTCCAGCTATATTGCGATAAAATTTTATTCTTTCACGGGTCGCACAAACTGACTTTTTTATGTCTCTGGCCATATCATCAGTATGACGTTTCACAGTGTTGTCAGAAAGCGATATTTGTGAAAGCTTTTGTTTACTTTCTAGTCTAAAGACAATATCATCTGCTTTTAATAGGCAAGGTTTGACAAGTGTTTCACCGATAATATGAATTTTCTTGGTCTTTGCCATTAGTAGGGATAACTAAGCTTCGAGTGGTTTTTCGGGTGACTGAGCAAAGGATCCAATATTATCCAATTCAGACGTTTCAAATTTGTGAATTTTTCAGGAAAAACTTCGGCTTACTTTTTAACCCGCTATGTTTTGTCGACAAATGTCGCTCCAGACGAGAATGAATCATAGCATCATTGATGTGTCCCATGATACGGCAGTAACGGACCTTTCATGGTCCGTTACTGCCGCCACTCACTGTAGAAATCTGAAGCGATTTAAATTTGAGCTTTTCATTATCTGGCAACCCCCACCCGCTAGATGCTCACGAATTAGTTTCCCTCCTTCTTGATAGGCGCGGTCTTAGCATCTGTGCCTTGGAGGTGTTCTGCTGTTTTTTCGAAGGTGCCCTTGAACACCGCAGTTCCAGCACTTCAGAGTCGGTTTCTTGTCACCAATATTTTGTCTCAAGGCATTCACTTTTCTGGTTAAATAGTGAAGGTGAGCAGTCATTTGATCCACTGGTTGTTGCATGTGAGTAGCTCTGATTGGATGATGGTCTTTACGAGTGATTTGCTGTGCTGTCTCGAATTTCATACCATACACTAGAGCGCTTTTCAGATCCATGACGTCTGCCATTCGCAGAGCTTTCTGTATTTCAGGATCCCGGATGCCATCGATAAAGTAATGCAGGGACAGGATTTCCCTTGTTTCTCTGGGGCACTCCGTAAAGCCGAGGTGAGACAACTTTTCAATATCCGTAGTTAGTTCCTGGAGTGTTTTTGTGTGCTTCTGTTGACGGGATTTCAACTGAAGCCTGCTGTAGTCTTTCAAACATTTCTCCCCAAAACGCAGCTCCAATGTCCCGGACAGAGCTTCAAAATCTAGCCTTTGGTTTTCCGGAAGAGTCTGCAGGATATCCTCTGCATCTGCCCTCAGAGAAGCAGCGAGATGACAGGCCTTAGCTTAGGAATACCATCCGTTTGTTTCCGCCACTATCTAGAATCCCATCGTATGTTGATAACTTCAGGAAGGAACGAGAAGGCACGGATAAAAATTTAAATCCATCAGAATTGCTTCCTGCTGTCGCTATGCATTTCTTTAAGTTATCAGCTTCTTTGGCGACGGCAGCAGAAACCCTCTCTTCAATTTGCTGTTCGATTTGTTCTTGGATGGTAGAAGCTTTTCGTCAATTTGTTTCTCTACTACAGAAGCTCTTTCTTAAACTTTTCCAACTTTGTCTTCAACTGTGTCTATTCTGCCTTCCATAGCCTCGAATTTGGTTTCTATTATACAGGTAATTTCTCTTTTCATTTTCTCTTGACCTGCTTCAATCTTTTCTTGTACAGCTTTTATGTCTTCTTTAACAGATTCCTGAACAACTTTCATCTCCTCTTTAAATGTTACTTGACCATCTTCCCCCTTTTCTTTAACCGATTTTATCTCTTCTTTAACAGAAACTTGACCAGCTTCCATCTTTTCTTGGAATGCAGCAAAAGAACTGATGAGCTGTCTCAATTGTTCTTCCACAGCTCTAGTGAATGGCATTCAAAATCCACTTCTGACACCAAAATTGTTGCGTGCGCACGGGTTCGTAATGGATTGAAAGCATAAGTCGTTAAAAAGTTAATAAAATTTATTCTTTTCACAAGAAATAAAACAAAATACTGAAATATTTCCTCAGAGATATTCGTACAACATCACAATATATCAAACATTAAACAGAACTCAATTCAAAACAGAGAAACTAATTCTATCTCACAGCGAATTTGCTACAATCAATAACAGCATTAAGCAAACAAACAGTTCTCTTCAAACAGCAGCAACTGAGCTGAGGTGTTTTAATTCGGATTTTATAAGCTTTTTAATTATTCACGAGAACATTCTGGTAAAATTTCTCGATTTTTCTGGAGGTAACAACAATTACGACATATTTATTTATTAAATATCAAATGTACGCACTCTTGTATTTTTACTTTTCCAACGTATCTCTCTCTCTCTCTTCAAAATCGTCTGCGTTGCATGGGAAAATAGAACAGTTTTAATTACAATTCTAAATAAATAGCTAAACAAATACGAAATCCGTAACAATATATTACTAGTTTTCAGATATTTAGAATAATTTAATAAGCTTTCACTATGTAATCTGATTCACTGGATATTCACTTACATGTAGAGCTTCGAAAATCGATTGCCATTGCAGTGACACAAACGTAAACCTTTTTTCAAATAAAATTCAGTATATCTTGCAGACATAAAACAAATCGCCCAATGTGTTATTACTTTAAATCCTTCTCAATCTTCGTAGATCCAAAGAATGCGCTATCTTTGACTCCGTTGAAGGACTCAATTGATGAATTACGAAGACCTACTGATTCAAAGTAAACACATCAGACCCTGACAGCAGGTCGCATTCAGCTTAATATATGCGTGTCCGCTACTACATTTACGTCGAATCCTTTCCAACTTAATTTCGTATTCTGTTCCAGACGGGATAAAATTAGTCAGACTTCCTTGACGTTTCAAACAAGGAACAGCCTTTCTCATTTGAATACTGCGCGATTTAACCCGAAGCTACTAATCTGAGCGGTATAACCTATCTTTTCAATTCTATGACCATTCACTATTATCTGGGATTCACAAAGTTAAAGTAATCACTAGGGGAGATATCTTCCGACCGCCTACTGTATACTTATTTCTCTTTGCGTTTAGAAATGAAACTGTTTTTCATTCCTTGATTGCACAATAATATTAAATAATTAGAAATTATTTGGATGAACAATTAAGCTAGGAACTAAATTACCAATATTAAAATAGTTGAGGAAGTAGTCAGATATATGTATGACATAAACTCAATTAATTGTACAGGCAAATATTCCGAAGAATATCATTTTGTCTCATTTCCTTATCCTTCTGCATGATTTAAAATCGGACATCAGCTTGCTGACTAGAAAAATGTACAATACATCTGAAGAAGAGCAGGTGATTTTAGTCATCTAGAAACACGAAATGGTGTAAAATATAAATATTCTTTCTTCGTGTTTTAATATGTAAAATATAAAAAAAAATACGAAGGCTTTATTTTACGCAAACAGCAATCCCTAATTAACCCTCCCAATTTCAGGATTATTCGAGAACTCTCTAGCCTGTTATGTAATTGCTACTACAAATAGCTCTACGGGCCATTTTTGTCAGACTGGTCTCTACCATTTCGTACTATACGAACGCTTTGCTTTCTTTTTATCTTTCCTTTGTTAAAAATATTTATGACGTCGAGGTTCCAAATTTAATAGTATTACTATTTAAATCATTGTTGAATATGTGATCTCCGTCTAAAGAAAATGAGCTGCCATGTTAAATGAATAAAGATGTGGAGTTTTTAAAGTGAAATTTTACTGGCTTCAGTTCTGCTGCCTTCCACTCGAAACGACAAAGTCCGGACTCTGATTGGCTAAGCTGCATCATTTCCAATACCCATCGACTGCAAATATCACACACACATGTGTGTATATATATATATATGTAGATATATAAGATGTAAAATATTTAAATCAAAATTATAATTTAAACTAACCCCTTAATTCTCCTTAATTTTCCTTCTCTATTCTAAAAATCTCAATAACTTCTCTGTATTGCTCCACTTCTAGATCAATCCATCTCCTATGGCTTGCGTAACGCTATGACGTAATAAATCCGGAACCCAAACTCACAATTTTGAGGGCTGAAACTTTTCTAAACTAAAGCAAAACCTTCCTCTTGGCGAGCTTCCATACTGGATAAATGCGCCACTCTTAGGTTGTGCTGTTTCGAAGCTATACACCTCGCTCGGTTCCTATTGCTGCAATATTAAAAAATGTAAATGTTCTGAACGCCTATTCTACTCTCCGAGAGTCGACAGCAGTTTGTGGGCCGCCAGATGCTGCTGCTAGTGAAAAACAGGTCTGCCTGACATCCTATATTCTGTGAGTACGAAAGTTGCCGAAATCGCGAGGAAAAGTGTTGCTTCGTCGTCAATCAGGCTTGTGCAGTTGACGTCCTAAGTAGACGATGGATTTGCATGGGTTTTCGCCACTAATGTTTTCGTATATAAATGAAGAATACGGTCGTAGATCTCTGAATCGGCGGCGAATTTATAGAAAATACGATGATGCTTTTCCTCTCCCTCAAGATGCTTCCATAGCCTATTTTAGAATGCCAAAATTTATTATTTTAATTTGCGATGAACTGAGAGAGTATTTGTCGCCAAATTCAGAAAATAAGAACTCTGAAAGAAAGGTTGTTTGTACTTTTCCTGAAATTATACACGCACACACACACATATATATATTGTAATTTTATAGTTTAAAAGTGTAGAAGATAATAAGCATTTATCTAGCACATAATCCTTCTTTAATTAATAATAAAATAGACATCCGGGAAGAGACTACTCGATTTATGTACAGCAAGAATTAAGTTTATTTTAAAATATGACAGCGGAATACCTTACGAAAATTATTGTAAACACAATAAGTAATGCATTTCATTTTACGCGAAATTCACACTACTGTAATATAAAAACGAAAAAAGAAATATTATACTATAAAAAAAGAAAATCTGAAATGGTTCAGATTTTAAATTACGCCCAAAGGGGCGTTTTTTCAACATTTTGTGTGTTACCTTTCTTTATTAAATATCATATTCTTCGCACTTAAAAAATTCAGTTAAAGAATAATATCGCAAAATAATTTTAAACTGAGCATATCTTTAGAATTTCCTATACACAGTGTCACACGCTGAAGATACAAAATGTTTTTTTTTTCTGTACAACGTTGCCATTGCTCGCTTTGAAAACATTGAGTTTATTAATCAAAAATTCGTTAAAGTTTTATAAAATATGAAATCGATAATAAAACAAATTTAAAAGTTGGGCTTCCAGATGCCCATATTCCC
>KK118322.1:294880-314164 GCA_000611955.2 Stegodyphus mimosarum | reverse complement strand
TAGCTAAATGAAATTATTTTAATTTAATACCGTGATTCAGATTAGATGTAAAAGAAACAAACGAAGATTTTAAAATTATGTAAATTTCTTTCCTTCTAAAAAGGATTCAGCAGTCTCATCTCGCAATATTTTATTTGTTTACATTCTATTCGAGGAGTATTAATACCACAATTCATGTTTCATTATTGTTTATCTACTTTTCTTTCGTTTACTCATGCGAGGAACTTTCGCTGCTTTGAAATAAAATTAATTTTTTTAATAATAGAGACATACGCCATGTTCTTAGAAAAATACAGAACACTTCTGTATAATGCTGAAACTATTAAAAAAATTGTTGCACAATTTTAATCTTTGTTTCTTGTTTTGGATTATGGCACTGGCTACTTAATCATTAAGAAAGAGAAGATTCATTGATCAATTAAAAAATTAATTTATTGCTTCGTTGTTTCACCCGAGGGTATTACGAGATATTAATTTAAATACTTGTACATTTTCAATATTACAAGTATATATTTTTAATGAACGTAATAAATCTTAATGTGTTTTAAATGGAAATGCTGTGTTTATTTTAATAGCTTCAGGAATCACTCTTTGGCTGTAACACTGAATAGACCCATTTTTGGAGGGATGGATTCCATTAAACATTCAAATAACAGGAAATCCCCCTAGGTATTCAATGTTTTAAACCTTTAATTGTCTTAAAATTATTTATTTTAAGAACCACTTAGATGATGTAAGATTTTAAATAAATGAAATGCGCTTTTGAAACGAAAGCTCTTTTTTATATTGTTCTAGTCAAGCAAAACTTTATTGTATAAAAAAATGCCGCAAATATTTCGTAAGCAACTCTTTTAAAACAGCTTCGAAGAATAATGTAGTCTATTGCATATTTTAAAAAGCTTCTTATAGATCTAGATTTTAAATTAAATATTTCGTATTTTTAAAGCAAATAAAATCTTATCTTAATTTTTCTAAATGCATCTAAGCTTCTTCAACATCTAAGCTTTTTCTCATGTAAGCTTTTTCAAGAACGTAACTCATGCACTTAGTAATGCGTCGAGATCATGAATCCCCTCTCTTTATAAGCAGTTTCTATGTCTGTGAATTCTCAATGTGAAATCAAGCTTAAATGCAAAATTTTCTCGAACTGTCATTTACTAGATTCGGGGTTTCGGCATGGTATTGATATGTGTCTATATTTTATTTAGCAGTCATTATAATATTTATATTGGAACGATGCTTGTATTTGTTATAGTTTTAGAATAGAGGGAAAAGTAAATTCTTCACGTTCTAAAGTTAGCTTTTATTTGGGTTAATAAGAAGAGAATGTAATATTTGACGAAAGAGAAAAAAATACTTTTCTCTGAGTAGAATTCCAAATGGAGTTTACATAGAATCGTGGGAAGTGAAAAAGGACGAGAAGAAAAAATGGTTTTTCGCCATTTGGCTGTATACCCTGAGGGAGAATAACTAACGCTGTAACTAAAAAAGTCACAGATGTATTCCACTAATGTGCGTGCTCAGAAAAAAGAAGAATAACATAACAAAAACTAAAGCAGAAAGTTTGAACTGTTTAACGATTACTTAAAAGTACCACCGTTCTTTTATGGTTGAACTGAAATAAACGACTGGAAATACACGCAGAATGAAGAAAGACTTAAAAGCGCTAAAGGCCAAAATCAGCCAAATGGAAGCAGGAGAAAGAAGTTGCAGCAACAATTAAACAAAGAGAGTTCTCAAATTTTTATAGTTTACAAGAATAATATCAAACTCATTTACTCTCTTTTCGCCCTGTTTTGCTATAGTATTTAATAATAATGCAAGAAATTATGCCTTCAGTTATAATATATAAATTGAGAGTTAATGTGAGAAATAACTTACAGCTTTTTTCAAAACTTTTATGCGTGTGCATTATGGTAAAATGCTTGCATACATGAGTTACTGACATAAAATATTAGACGTTGTTGGAAAGTGTTTCGGTTAGATTTGGAGAAAATTTACCCTGGGGAGAAAAGACATTTTTAAAATTCTGTGATATGCTGCTTCGCAAACTGTTTACGTTTTAATAGAATGATGTACAATATTGTTTAGTTTTATGGCTTTCTTCATGTCTTGATTCTCTTCTCAAAATTCATGGCGCATGAGACTACATGCGAATAAAAGAGGTTCTTGTTTCTTTAATAATAAATTCTTAAACGCTAAATTTTTATACCTTGAGTGTTTAGAATGTTTTTTCTTTTACACCTGTGATAATGATACAGTGTAATTAACAAATATTTCAAGAAAACGAATACTAGTTGAATGATCTTTTAACTCAGAGATGCGTTATATGCCTCATTTCTTTCGAAATAAAAAGTTTAGATTTAAGTAACTTTAAATATAGCACATGGGTTTAATATGAAATTAATGATATTTCGTACATTTCTTAGATAAATTTTCCATGGAAAAAATTGCACAATATTTTTTAGCGATTTTCAGCATGAAACGACGTCTTTGTATCAGTAGAAAATTTAATCACTGTGCAAAGCTTGCCGTAATTATTCCTGCTTTAATTTAGATGATCTTGTAAAACAATTGTTTGTTTACACATAAGTATATAATAGAAAAAATATGACTCATGACCCCTTTCTAGTAATCAGAAATCTCCAGATTTTGAAGCAGTTTGGGTAACCCTGATTCAAATTATATTGTTCAATAGGATGGAATGGAAAAACGTTTCCTTTGAAATTCATATTTCATGAGTCATTATACGGTTCTAAATAGTCTAGAACAAGTTGTATTAAAATTTAAGCCCAAAATATTTACATGACGAGGTTCCACACCTCAAATGAATATCTGTACGGACTTTTTTAACGGTCTTTCACTTTTTTTCGCAAAGTGCTCTGTCAAAAACGCCATTTGTAGCGCGAGAAATTGCTTCCCACACCAAAATATCAAATTTAATGCCAAAATATGCTACTAAGGTCAGAACGGGTTCTAATGTGACTGTATTTCTAGCTTGGGTGAGCAATCACGTGGGTCTTTCAACGACCTTTTATTATGAATTAGTTGGTTGTTCGGTGTGTTTTGTCAATGTTGCTTTAACAGTCATAGTTTATGTTGACTAAGATGGCGTCAACAAGAAGGGGATATTTTTTAGGTTTGTTGGTCATAAACTGCACGGGTTGTATGCTTGTTTTACACCAATGAATTGTCTCTTCGCTGTCTTTTCCAGAAGATCGATGGAAATACATCTGGACCACAACAGTTTTCTACAACAATAGAAAAATCCGCGAAAACATGTGAAACCATTCCCGTGACAGATTATGTCCCTATTCCCGTTGATCTATCAAAAACTGACAAAAAAGACCTTAGTACTGACCAAAAATACCCTAAGGCAGTATCATTGGGAAACTGCCCTTCAGACCTAGCAAACAGGAGACCTAAGAAGATGGTTCACTCAAGATGGCTCACTACAGTCAACAGAATTCTCCGTCTTTATGTATCAACCGCGTGACTTGGAGCTACTAGTTATGTTTAAGTGCTATCCTGTTATAAAAGTTTATATGCCATCCTGGTTTGAAATAAAGAAAATCCCGAGAGCAATACATGGAACACGTCATGTTCGCAGAATGATCAAGAAACGTTCATTCTTGCCATAATATTTTAAGCCAATCGTTCACGAAGTTATTCAGAGGAACTTTTAATTTGGCTCACTCTGGAAATATCTTGTTGGAGATTCTGGAAGATGAACGAGCACTTATTCGTAAACATGGACTGAGAAGAATCCTGAAAGCAAGAAAAACTGACATACGAGAATTTGTGATTCCCAAATTAAATTTCAAACCACAGACTACCTTGAACCTTAGCGATGAAGACATGAGACTGATTAGAAGCGGTTCTCAGTTTAAAATAGAAAAGTTCCCTTGCCATTTTCAAGCTGCAGAGTAAGAGTGGTAATAGAAGCGTCATTGGCAACATGTGGTGCAGAACTAGGGATGGATTTATACGCAATCAAATTCCAAAACGAATTTAAGAAGTTTGACACCAAGTTGAATTTCTTTGGTTCTCTTGTGGAATCTGAAGATAAGCTGAAACATGTTTACCAATTACAACCACAAGTTGGGTCAGATAACAAAAATGTTATAAAAATTATTAAAAATATTTTGAAAATATAGATTGATGTTTCTTAACATTAACATTGATTTTTTCCTTTTTAGCTCATGTGAACCTGAAGATGACGAGCGATTGAGCTGCAATTTTTTACTGTGCTTTTTCATCGAACAGAACTATTGGGTCAGGAAATAATAAAATTCGAAAAAAAAATATTTGCCTTTTTCCCTCCACCGTATTTTTTAACGCTCATTCCAACAACTTGTTCAATACTGATTGAAACCTATTTGAACTGATGCACAATTTGATCATCACTGAGTAATTTTTCTGAAATTTTCTAAAATTCTAAAACCGGCTTTATTAAACGTTGTCAAACATTTAAGCAGTTTGCTCTGAATTTCATTGCAAAGAAAGAACATTACAATAGCAAATAGAATTCTAACTTAAAGCTAATAAAAACTACAAGCTTCTAATCTAATTTTTGTATCGCTCTTAAAAAACCTTTTTTTATATTATACCTAAAAATAAAAAATCGAAAAATTGTTAATTAGATTGAAAATTTATTAATTAATAAGCCGATATATCCATCACTAATAGAGTAAATATTTCTAATTAATTGTTAATTCATAATTAAAATAAAACGATGCGAACACCACTAGACCGATGAATATTAACAGTTACGTACCGAATCTGTTCTTCTTGAAAGGCTGAATGCGTAATATTTTCATTCTTTCCTCTTGCGTAAGGTTAACACTAGCCAGCTTCCATTGAGATGACATCCATGAATGTAAAGCCGATTAAAATGTATAGCCCTCTCATATTTTGCCTTAATTTATAGCGTTGGCAAGGAAGTAATTTTGTTTTCTTAATTTCAAATTCATTTTTTTCTATACAAAAAATTAACTTTAATCCGTTAAATAGCTTCCAATGTGTTGGATGACCTTTTGTCATCATTCTGGTAACTTCATGATTCCACTATCGTAGAATTTGTGGTCTTTATCAACAAGAAAACTCAACCAAGTGGGATTTGAAGTCATCCATCCTTTTTACTGAAGTTTTTACCATTTAAAATGCTTTATAAATTTCAAAATTAATGATAATCCGATGGCGCAAAGTCGGGAATATATTGGTGAGGAGACATCGCTTTTCAATCTGATAATTTCGTAGGTGTTGCTAAAGATGTGTGAGGCCTCGAATTGCCGTAGTGTAAACACGATTATTTTACGATTTGCCCATACTGGCCTTCTCTCTTTATTTGCTTTTCTCAATTGCATAGGTAATTGGCAATAAACCTGTAAACTTAATCTGTGGTTGCTTGGAAGTATATCAAAATAAATAATGCTTTTGTAGTCCCAACAAACTGTCAGCATTATCTTTTTCTGATGCAAGTTTTAGCTTTCGATATATGATTTGAGCTGATTCATCACTCTTGGACCATTATGTTTTTCGATTAATGTTATTGTAGACGATCCGTTTATCATAACCAGTCATAATTCGTTTGAAACAAGGGTCGATTGCATTACATTTGAACTGTGTATCGCGAATATTGATTCCTTGTGTTCAATAAATATCATTCAATTAATGCGGACCAAAATATCGAGCTTCTTAACGAGTTCAAGACATCTTATGCGATTTCCAATTACTGAGTGTGATACATTTAAGCCTTTTGCAAACTCTCACACATTTATATGATGGTTGGATTCACGTATGGTTTAAATTTTATCATCGTAAATTTCCGAAATTCGTCCAGAACGTTGGTCAAGTTCAAGGGGAAAATCCACAGAACGAAGTCTTTTAAATCAATTGTGACACATGCGTTCTGTTACTAATCAGCAACCTAAACTCTACATATCCCTTTGTGAGCCTCAGATATTTTTTTGCCTTTATGAAAATAAAAAAGTAAAATATGTCGAAAATGTTTATTTTTTTGCACCCCATGTTAAAGTTGATCGCAAAGAGCTGTTACGAAATAGCAGAAAGGTACTGTCGCCAGTCTACCTCAGACTGGCGACAGTACAGGTGTACAATCAGGTGTATGCGCGTTAATCGCAAGCGACGCTTATCGTCTTTGAAAACCTTTTTCTTTTCTTATTTGTTTAATTTCTGCTATTTTAATTTTATTACAGAATTTGCTTCGAACATGTGACAGCGATTTGATAATTCATCGAATGATATATACACAGTCCAGTCACATTAATGTGACCATCTGTCAAAAGCCAGAATAACCACCTTTCGCAGAGCGGACTGCTGCGAGACGTGCAGGAAGAGAGTCACATAGGTCCCTGAAGGTGTTCTCTGGGATGTTGAGCCATGCCGACTCTAATGCCGTGGCCAGCTGCGCTAGATTACGCGGTTGAGGATCCATGGCGCGAACAACTCGATCGAGATGGTCCCACAGATGCTCGATTGGGTTTAAGTCAGGTGAGTTTGCTGGCCAGGGGAGGACGGTAAACTCATCCTGGTGCTCTTCGAACCACGCACGTACACTGGCAGCTGTATGGCACCTCGCATTGTCCTGCTGGAAGATGCCATCATCCTGAGGAAAAACAATGCGCATGTAGGGGTGAACATGGTCCGCAAGGACAGATGCGTACTTGTATTGATCCATTGTGCCTTCCACAATGATCAGTGAACCTAGAGAATGCCAGGAAAACATTCCCCAGACCATAATGCTCCCGCCTCCAGCTTGGACCGTTCCGGCAATGGTTGCAGGGTGGTTCCTTTCAGAGGTTTCACGCCTTATACGCCAACGTCCATCTGTCCGATGGAGCATAAAACGCGATTCATCCGAAAACGCAACCTGTCGCCACTCAGTGGACGTCCAGCTGCTGTACTGGCGTGCAAATTCTAGCCTTCGCCGTCGATGAACAGCAGTCAGCATAGGTGCACGAACCAGGCGTCTGCTTCGGAGGCCCAGACGCAGCAATGTTCGCTGAATAGTACTTTGGGAGACACTTTTGGTAGCCCCTTGGTTCATTTTGGTGGTCAGTTGCTCAACGGTAGCCCGTCTATCTGCCCGAACGCATCTCCGCAACCGTCGTTCGCCTCTGTCATCTATGGCCCGTAGTGCACCACATTTGCCACGTCGCTGATTTTGGACAGTCCCATTTTGCCATGCACGGTACACTTTTACCACGGCGGCACGCGAACAGTTCACAAACTCAGCCGTTTCGGAAATGCTTCCACCCTTGGCCCGAAAGCCAATGATCATGCCCTTTTGGAAGTCGGATAAATCGCTTCGTGTCTGCATTACGCCAACGATTGAAATGTTTTCCGAAGCCCTCACACACCCTTTATATACGCTCAACTGCACTGTGCTGCCACCTGCCTTCTGTGATTGGTTATTTAACTCTGACATGGAAAGTACGTGGTGGTCACATTAATGTGACTGGACTGTGTATTACTGTGCATTATTTTTCCCTAATGTAAATTTGAGGTTTTATGTTTCTTAGAGCAGCGCCTGAGAGTCACTGTAGTAAACAAGCATAATAAATTCCCAAGAGTGATTGCATTTATTCTATATTGTATTTAAGTGTACATTTATCGAAGGAGTTAATGTATTTTGACAGGTGTAAGCAAAAATACACGTAGTATTTTTCTGTAGTAACATTAAAAGTTTCAGCTGTCAAATCTCAAAAGAGAAAAAAAAATATAAGAGTGGCAGAAAAATAACAAAAATAATATAACGCTATCTATTTGTGCACGTCGAAATCACTTTCTTGCCATCTCAATATTATTAACTAATTGACAAGCCTAAAAATGATACCTGAATATTTGGCCATAAATATAGTTGAAAACGTACTTAGAAATGCCAAATGAATTGCAGTAAAAATGTATATTAAATTACCTTCTGATAATGCACTAAGACGACTTGTTGGCCGTAATCTTGCAACCGTGCTCTATTTGGTTAATGGAAAGCTATCCATAAACGTACTGAATTTCCTGGAAGCAAACTGCAAACGCATTACAAATAATTTCTCTGTGTCGATTTGTACGATTTTTAAGGAATTATCGCGTTCTACATTTTGTACTCTTAATAAGTAAGCGGTTAGGGCATCCAATTAGTGAACTGAAAGGTCTAGCGTTTGAATCCCAATAAAAACACTTTTGATGTTCTATGTTTACTGTTTCAAGAAAAAATCTTATGAACTCCTCAACATCAGTTTTTTTGAATAAGAACAAGAACCTGGTGGCTGTCTGCCTTTGTGAAGGCGATGGGTTACTAAATGATGGTGGCTCATAGTATTTTGCTCGAGGTAAAAGTAGATAAAATTAGACTTTCCGCCTGCCGAGGTACATTTAAATAAAATTAGACTTCCTCATTTAAAATAGTCCTCAGAAGACTTCTGAGGGTAATTCTGAGCAAATTTCTTAACGAGTTAGTAACTAATACTGACGTTCCTTATCCTAATAGTCATAAATAAAACTTTCAAAGTTATCTTGGCATCAAAACTGATCAGAATATACATTTTCTCTCATATCTCTTATCTACATTATTTAAAAAAAATATATATATATATGCAAGAAGTTTTGAAAGATAGTTCTCCACATTTTATGCTTACAGAAATTATAACACACTGGTCAGAAGTTTGCGTTCTAACAAAACTGTAGCAGTATCATTAAAAAAATGCTAATATCAATTACAGCAATAAATGATGTAGTACCATTCAGAAAATAACGGCTTCCATCACTTCCCATCCTTTAAGTAAACGTTTGCAGTAAAATATTTACTAATCCTTCATCTCTAATAGTGTTTCAACAAATACATTAACCCACGATAAATTAGCTTCTACAGGATTGAGTATTCAGTAATGCGAATCTAAAGGGTATTTTTAGGTTCAGTCCTATTTAAACACCGGCTAATTTAACTCCCTCGCCTTTAACCGCTAATCTGATAATTTTCTATCAAGCAAAGCGGTTATCATGCTTCCCACAGAGACGAGGTGAGAGCTAGAACTTGATTTAGGGAAGAAATATGAGTTCTCTTTGGACCTAAACTGACAGGCAAGTTACTCATTTATGCGAGACCGGGCATCCAGCCACACCCGAAGCTGCTCAATACCATTATATTACCTGCGCGCCATGGGAAATTCATTGAAAGTGGCAAGTAGCTAACAGAGATTACATGCATCTCGCTTTCCTGTTTCTCAAGGTAAAGTCATTTTCAGGTAGAGGTTACAAAGTGAAGTGATATTAGTCTAGGTTATCTATTTGGACGTGCTTCCTCTATGTATCTCACGCTGGGGTTTCTCAGGAGAGTTGTATGGCAATTTTTAATCTCCTTTTCGTTGAATTACTGGATATTTGGAAGAATAATTAATTGTCTCGAAAGTTTTGCTATCATATTAGTCTATGATTAGTTCTATTTTCTAATCTATATATCCTCAAATACATCAAAGGTTAAATTAATCGCTAATAGTTATGCAATAAAAACCAAATGCGATGTATCCAAAATGGCCGCTCCAAATTGTAGAGCGCAGTTCTGTTTTACATATTTTTATAACCCAAGCCAGTCCACACACAAAAATATAAAGTACAATGAACTTTTAGTTAATGACTAGGATTACATTTGATGTATCTGCAGTTAGATGGGTTCCATGTAATATAACATACACAAGTAACGAGTTTATCCTCTGCTTAATTTTATCAGAAAACTTTCGCGGAACTTCTCACAATGAGTTCCAGTGGTTCCACGTTTTCAATATGAAGATCGGAATACCAGTCCTATTTGCTGTTAACTGGGAATATAGATATAAATTCTTCTACAAACAAGGTGTAAGCACATACATTTGACAATACAGTTGAATATCGATAATTTGTGGTAATTAGAACCATAACTATTTCAGATAATCAGAAACTGGGTTAATGAAGACTAAATATTAAATCCTGATAGTTTTTCTTTCGGAAAGATTTTTGAAATAATTTATTTAAAATTCTAAAAATAAGTACTGTTAATATGATGTTGTACGAGTTTGTGGAATAAATGAATTCTTCTTAACTCACAACTTGAAAACTTGGCTGTCTGTTATATACATTAATCCTTTCCAAAACGTCCTCTTTAGCAATGTCGTCGCATTCTTTTATTACCTTAAAACTGCCTACAAATTCATTGTCAGTAGGGTCTAACTTTTATTTCCATTTTTAATCGTAATAGATCACATCTTTTATCATGTTGCTCAACAGAAAAGTCATTAAATAGCTCATGATTCTTAAAAGGGATTAGTAGACCAATCACTAACAAAAGAATTTTCCGAATTTTATTGATTTCCATTGCTTCCTTTCTAGTGCTATTATACTTTCCAAATGATTTCTTTAACTTGATCACATGAGCCTCGGATGTTAGAGGCACGATTAATAGAGGTTCCACTATACTTACAACTAGAGTTTCATTGAAACATTTTTTAATAATTGTAAAGTACAACAGGATTCAAAATGCCTTTGAAATTTTGAAATATACTTTCATTGTTTTAATATTTCTCTAATATTTTTTCTAAAATTTATAATATCTGAATTTATTTTATGTCTGACTTGCAGCGCTTCATTTCATGCGTCTTATATGTTTGTAATGGTTATATTAAATCAAAGGTAATATACTAGATGTGCGAAAACTGATAAATTATAAAAAATAATTCTAAATTTTCTCACAATATGATGTTAACATGAATTATTGTTTTGCTGATTGTCTTGCAAAATCGCTTTTCTGAATTAGAAGAACCTTAACCTAAAAATCTAATAATTGCTTTTAAATTACTAATATTATCAGTCAGAATATATTTTCTGATGTCAAACTAAGAAACTTTTGATCAATATAAAACCTAGGTAGTCTTAAAAAGCTTTCTTATTTACGTATTCCATTTCGAAAAATGTTTTAGATTTAAGCTATGCATATGAAAGCAAGATTTTGATTAGTTTCCAAATGGAACTGAATTATCACGCTTAGTTTATTGTTCACTTGTTAGCTTATTTTTCTTTTACTATTTGAAAAATGCCTATGAATTCATTGTCAGTACCTGTCTAACTATTATTTTCGTCTTCAACCGTAATAAATTTACGTAATTTTAAATTTACATAAATTTAAAAATTTCGTCTTCAATCGTAATTTTTCTATGAGAAGCAAAATTCACCTTTTCATTAGATTTCTTTAAAATTAAAGCCAAATGCAGCTAAAATCTTTATAAGATTGTGAAATATCAATAAAAACTGTCTGACATATTCATGAATAGTAGCAAAAGTATCAGAAAACGTTTCCTTTCCATAGCTTTTTAAATTTCAGAGGAAAAGTTCTGGACGAAAGGGTATGGCAACCGACGAATTTGGTCAAATTTTGCATGTGATGGTTTAACTAGAGGTTAGGCGACCAGCTACCGCTGATGACGTATCTTAAAAATATTTTAATTTGGAAAACAATTTCTTTAAGAAGTACTCTTACATCGATATATATTTTTTTCCTTGTTTTCTCCCTTCCCATTTTTATTTTCAAGCTGTCCTGAAATTTAGCTAAAGATAATTCTCTCATATAACAACACATCAAATTTTAAAATCATTAAAATAATGTTAATATAAATCATGCAAATATTTAGAAAAATCTGAAATATTCTTATCGCATAGCATTAAAAACAAGAATTAATTTATAGCATGCAATATTTATGTTCCAAGAATATATCTCCATAGTTAAAACGTTATACTCTTCCTCCGGACTAACTTAACCAGTACCAATGTTTACTCGTTGAATGCTAAACCAATCTTGAAATAGAATGTTTTAGCTGAATTAATCAGGTACTGAAGGGTTTTTTACTACTGAGTCTGTTATATGAGTTGAATTAAAGTTTCTTCAATTTCGTACACTTTCATTATATTTCGTATTCCTCTATCTGATGTATTTTACTTTACATTTATTTCTGTTTCTAGGTTTTCAATCAAACGCAATTTTACTTGAGTGCTTGTGATCACAGTTAGCTGCTGTAAAAGGTTCTTTCCTCATTTCGATCTTTTTACTTTCAAATTAGACTATAAGTTTAGAGTAGGAAGCTTTCTCTAGAAATTATGTTCAGTGTCTTTCAGAAACAGCATTTTGGAATGTACGTTAACAAGAAATGAAATTTGTGTTTCTTTACATGAGCTCTTGCTTCATAATTAAATCTAGCGTTTGTGTTTTGTTATCGGGGAGGATATAGAAGGACATACTTCATAAACATCTACTATCTTTGAACTTAGGCCGAAAATTTTTTAAATATTTACTATTAGAAAATTAGTTGTACCGCTTCGTTTAATATGACGATTTGACAATAAAAAAAACGCTTGACCATCAACGTGGGATAAACTGAGCAATGTAAATATTATAATAAAAGAGCGTAAAAAATTTTAATACTCTGCTAAGGTTTCAACGGCATAAAGAAAGGACAAACATTATTTCTTCCCTCTACGTAAGTCTATCCTACCGTAGAGCGTCGATAATGGTCGAGTGGTTAAGACCGCTGAGGACGGGTAATTTGACAGGGTTTGTGTTAGATTCTAAACAAAAGAGATGGTTGCATGTTTGGTTTTGTAGTTTTCCCACGTGTAACGTAAATATGAGCCATCCATTCTCAGAACATCCGCCAAGAAGGCATCCCTCCTCTTTGCCATATTAAATAATATAACCTAAACTTTCGCAAGGCATATATATTATTTTAGGAAGTGATTTTTATTTAACATAAATAAACTGACGAATATACTAAGTATTAAAATTTTCTATATTAAATGCAAACTAAATTTTGTTGCTCAACAATGTCCGAGATGATAAAACAATGTAAGCTTGTAACTCTGTATGGAGATTAATTGTCAGATAGCAAAAGCTTTGGTTGCCATGATTTTCGCGTTTTTATGCGACATCAAAATGTAAGTTTCGTGAGCAAAAATAAGTAAAGAGGGTGTTTTCCTGGATGAGATAAATTTCAAGTGATGTAGTGACAATTTAACATTTTGCTAGCGATTTTCTTATCAATAATGTATTCTTCCTTTTCATGAATATTCGCACAAGCATAAAATTTAACTTTCTGAGACTACGCAATAAAGAGCATGCTAATAAAATGTATGTTTTGTGTGTTTGTTTGTTATTATTGAAAATTTATTTTTCAGGAATTAGTAAAAAAAGTATTTTGAATTAAAAAAAAGAATAATATTTGAAAAAATAGCATATTATTCGTTGAGGTAAACAATATACTAAAATCTATGTTTTTTAAAATTAATTTTGTGAAAATAAAACACGCAAAAAGTGTGCTATTATTGAAAAAGAAAGGGTAAGACATGATATGAATGATATATATATATACATATTTTAATTTTTAGAAAGAAAGAATGTTACTTAAAATATTTCATATAGATTTAATGGAATGAAGTTATAATTGAGGGAATTAATGAATATAAAAAATAGTAAATAGGGAAAGCATTAAAGAAAGTTTGCAAAATAACTTTTATAAATTAATAAGAAGAAATATTTCATAATCCTTTACAAAATTCAAACGAGATTCGAAACTATGTACAGTAATTAGGTTTTTCGACGCAGGAAATTGAAGAAATCCGGAATGCCCTCGCCGGGATTCGAACTCTTGACCTCCCGTATAGCGTCGAGTGTGAAACAGATGGTGAAAAGGCCTAATCTACCGCCCTTTTTAAAAGGCGACTAGGAATTAGAAGACCAGTCGCTAAATCCTGGCGGTGATGAATTATCGTCCAGCACCTTATAGCTCGGGCGCCACTTGTAGAGTCCTTAGGAATTTTTTCAAGGTAAGGAAATTGAAGAAATGCACACTGTCCTCGCCGGCATTCAAACTCTTGCGTGAAGAAGGTAAAAATACGTTATAAGTACTTAAATAATGACCTGCTTTTCCTTTTGCTAGACTTCTGTTTCTTCAGCTCAGTTCTTACATGGTATGTTCCAACAAAATCGCCGGATTTAATATGTCCTCAAAAATGCTTTATTTAAAGAAACTGAAATATATTTTGGCATCCTTACAACAGGCAAATATTCAGATTTAGGAACTTAGGGTTGATTTTATCTGGCAAGACTGACATTTTATTTTATCATTCTCAGTTTATTCCGCGCTTTCATTGCAGCTTAGTCGACTTGGAACGTTATATAAAGGAATATAGAGTTTTGATAGTGAAAACGCATTATAAAAGTAATGATTGTTATGCGCAAACTGTAAGAAAGGCTCTTGCAATTTATGACATGAAATTGCACCTAACAGAACAAAAATCGCATTGATTGATAAAAATAAAAATAAAGATTGACAATGTAATTTGAGGGCGCAGAAATTAAATCACCATGTTCTTTATCCAGCCGATTTGTTGAAAATATCGCTATTGTCCATGATAGTGTTATTGCACCCCCACCCCCGAAAAAAAAGAATCTGCTCTTTATGAGTAGAAATAAAAGGCCTTAAAGGGGAAATTAGTCACTTCGGTAGGCAAATATACGAGAAGTGATTACGAATTTCATTGAGACAGTACTATGTTGCAGAACAAGTCATGGAGGGCATATGCCAGATAATAAGATATTATTCTTTATTCTTATATCGGAAAAGTTATCTGTTATAAGAATGCATTAAAGGAACGTATTTTATATATAAGATAAGTTTGCATTTTTATGTAGTGTCAAACGTCCGAAATCCGAAACTGAAGGAAGTGAAAACCGAAGGAAGGAACTGAAAAAAAATCTGATTAATCTAAATTTCAAGTAATACATTTTCTATTATTCGTCCTAAATAAGTACTCCAGTTTCTGCATAGATATGCTTGTATTCATGGTAATTGTTACTCATTCGTGTTGAAAGAAGTTCTTAAAAGTGAAAAAGGACTGATACATATATAAAATCATGAAATCTAAAATTAAATCCTACATTATCCGCATAAGAAATTAATAGGTATAGTGACATGAAATCAGATGGTTTTGATGCAAAATCCAAAATTGCATCTCTTCGGAAAACTATAATAAAAACTTTAATTCAAATATTATTATTACGTTTTCTCTTGCCAACAGAACTATTGCGGGAGAAAAAAAAAAGTAATGTATAGGCCGCACAGACGGTGTAGTGGTTCAGTTATTCTGCTGCGGTACCGAATGGCCCGGGTTCGAATACTGGGGAAGATATGGATGTTTGTAAATGTATAGTGTCCATGCGGCATGGGGGCACTCTAAATATTCGACAAGCCGAATTCCTCTCGTGTGGTTTCATGGAAGTGGAGAGGGATTGAAGACCCTCTGGACCACCCTCCCGTGTTACTCTCCCTCAAAATTAGGGTGGAAAATAGAAGTCCAACCTCTCTTTGGAGTAGGCTCTGGAAACCATTCTTCCATGTAATATGGACACGACAACAACAGCAACGACAAGTAATGCATAGAGTATAAAAAGGGTATAATACCAAACAAAAATGTTCTTTCTTTCAAATCATATAACTGATTACATACATAAATGAAATTATTATTTTCTGTGGTATTTATATGAAATTTTAAATTCTCATAACATTGAGGATGCAGTTGTCTAAGAAAATTTGGCCTCTGATATTCGTTGTGTGGGGATTTTATTTGACTAGAGCTTACTAAAACAAAAATGCAAAAAAAGTAATTTCAGCATCTTCTAAAAACGTGTTGTCATAAATATTTAATATACTAAACATTTAAATCACTGAACGTTTCGTCGAATCATGTAAGTTCAACAGCGAACTGGGTATAACTCATAACAGTTTCTACAAACGAGATACTTCTGTAGATCATTGCATAAATACTTCCGTATGATATATTACTTTATTATTTTGAGAAAGAAATTCAAGTCCAAACAACATTGCTCAGTAGTTTTCCTGACAACATAAATATCATTTTAAGGCTCTTGAAACAGGGATAAAATTTCTCTACAGTCCTTTGAGATTCTTCTTCTTAAGTTAAATGTGGCAGAGAGAGTGTCCTAAACTAGATGGATTTTCTGTATTGTGAAGCTTGGAAAAGGTTTTGACTTTAAAGATACAAATGACCCTTTCTTTTTCCCCGAAGGAAGAGAAAAAATAGGATTCCTCGTCTTTCCACCTTTTGATCCAATAAAAACACGTCACTGAACAAGATTTCACTGAAGCCTGTGATTTGTGCCACGCCGTTTTGTCCCTAAGTCTTGGCATTTCATTTTCAGGTGGAACGAGATACGCGAGCAGAAAGTTTGAATTTATATATGTCTATGGATATATGTCGGTTCTGATGTATCCCCGGCCATCCACGGTTCAAAAAATACTACTGAATTTCCGCCTTCCATTGTCTGAAAATGACAGCTGTGTGCTGCTCCGAACTTTTATGGCATTCTTTTAGCTATGACTGGAATTACATCAGAGGTGGAATACAGAAACGCGCAGAGGATCGTTAGAAGCACAATATATGGCAATATTTCTCTTTTGAATTTTTCAACATAGGAAATATTAATGTCTTAACTACAGGCTGTAAAGCTTTTAAAACGTTATTAGTGTGAAACTGATACAATCACATATCGATATTGAATCTCTTAACTGATAAATTAAAAATGACGTGCTAAAAAGAGCCTGAAGAGAAAGTGATTGTAAAGCTTTAAACTCAGATCTAAAGTTTTCTCATTGAATTCAGAATTTAAGGTAGAAAAACGAAAGTGTGCTTCCACTGCTTATTTAATAATTTTTTATTCAAATTTAAAATAGCTACCGTTTCGTCTTATGCACAAAAGTAGAAACCAAACATCATAAAATCTTTTTTAAGTGCTCTTAGTTTGTATTGTTAACCTATATCTAAACTAGTCTGATTGCTAAAATTTTATTTGAAACATTAAAAAATGGGAAGTCAATCGTCTAGCTCTAAGAATTTAAAACAGCAGACATATTTGGAGAAAAATAACAATATTATCCTCTTTAAATTGCAATTCGTGTTTCATGGTTGTCTTAGAATACTGACTAGAATGCCTAGTGGAATAAAATAGTTCAAAAGAATTAAGATTTTGATATTGTCTTTTGCCTGTCACGTTTTGCTACGTTAAGCTATGGGGTGAATAGGTTTTGGGCACTAAATGGTCTTCCTAAATGAAAATAACAGAATGAAACTACAAATTCAAAGTTAGTTTTCCTGGTGAATAGTGAAGAGAAAGCAGATTTTGCTGTTGGGCTGAACAAATGTGATATTTTTGAATTTTGAAAAAGGGATGTATGAGAAGAAGGGTCATGTTATACAAATGATCTTGAAGCGATTTATCTGCTATATGCATCTGTCTACGTTCATTTTCATTTGCATATATATCTGTGCACGTTGCTTGCATGCACAATCATTTTGATTTGCATATATATTTGTGCACGTTGCTTGCATACATTTCTAACAGAGAAAAGACAATGATAATTGAATTATCCCAAGGGAAAGAAGTAGCAAAGCAGAAAAAGTTAAGTGTTCACTCATAATTTTGGCAAAATATGCTGGCTATGGAAAACTATTCGTGATTTTATTCAAATGATAAGCATAAATAAAAACCAGTTTGCCAAAAAACATTCTTCGACAAAAAATTACAAATAGAAAAAGAGAATCAAAGCCCACACTTACTAACCAGGATACACGTATCAGTTTTTAGCTATGAAACAAAGAATTAGAAGTAATAAATATCTGCAGCAATTTTGAATAAGGCTTCTTTAAGAGATATTACTGAAATTACCCTTTAAAACCAATAATCAAGGATAATTTTCATTATTTTTTGTTTTGATTCTTCACTCCTCTTAATTCAGTCACTTCAATTTGGTACTTAAAAACTATAGATAGCAATACTCATCATATTGTTAGGGGCACTTTCGACTTCTGAAGCTTCCTGTGAACGTTTGCGCGTCGTAAGGTTTGTGCTGAGAGCTCCCAAATGCGTTTAATAGACTTGGAGTAGAGAATAACCATGATTCTACATTATATTCCCCTGCCGACGTAATTTTATACAGGATGGGGCAATCGTCCAGGCCCCTGAACAAGTAACACAGTTCACCTACGAGTAATACCAATCCACTGGAGCTAAGAAATTCAACAAATTTCTCTCTAATTTTCTAATTTCAAACAAATGGACAACCGCATTATGATGGAATTTGTACCTGTTATACTTCTTAAGAATGAACTCGAAACTGATGGTGTGTTGAACATAAGGAAAACATAAAAGCATAAGCAAAATTATCTTATTACGAAGCATTAAAACATGAGCAAAACTAACTTATTACGTTACAGTTCACTATAGTAGCGGATCTTTCTTACATTAGCTCTGCACATCCGCTATGCGGCGCAGTTGCCTTTGTAGATAAGAATTGCTGCACTGCCACGATGATACGCATCCATTTAATGGCGAGCAACATAATGTACCATATTCTGGTCAGATTTACTGACAGTTAGAATCATTACTGAGGTTGAATTTACTCTCATTAGTTAAAAGCGTCTTAAGCTACTCCAATATTGTCCAGTCTTTGCAACAATGGATATCGGTGAATCGATTTCAATGAAAAACATCATCTTCGCTGTTGAAAGACAGACTGCTTTTACAGAGTCATACAGTCACAGTACAGCAGACTATCAAAGGCCGACTTCTTAAAAGCTATGGATTTATAAAAATATTTGCAATCTAGAGTTCTGTTGATCTTGAGCTCTATTGATCTGTCGCATAAAGCTGTCATTATTTATAGTGCTTTTAAACTAAAAAATTCCAAGCAGTATTAAATGTATTACTAAAAAATTACAGTTTTCAAAATAAGGAATTCAAAATCAAAAATTCGTTTTTTTTTATTATTGAACCATTATTAGTTTCACCGTGATTCGAACCCAGATGAATGAGCTACCTGCATGATTTAATATCTGTGGTGCCAGTTTCCTGAGAAAATCCTCCATGAAAGTATCCCTCCTATAGGCAGACAGCTTGCGTACTTTGCCCTAATCGAATAACGTAACACAAATATTTTTTTAAATCAACAAGCTAAAGTATAATATAATAACGACTAAACTACGATAATAATACCAACATAGTACGAAACTGGAATACTAATTTAATACTAATATTTGTGTGATTTACAACTATTAGCTCATGATAAATCTAGTAAAATTATAATAACAGTTTCTAACGTGTACCAGGCGTAGTATCATAATTTACAACAGTGATGTCAACTGGCCTGCGAGTGGCTAATATATATATATATATAT
>KK118322.1:231398-294830 GCA_000611955.2 Stegodyphus mimosarum | reverse complement strand
CTCCTTAAAAAGATTAATTGAAATTAATATTACAGTAATCTTGAAATGAATAGAGGTTATAATTTCTGAAATAATTTGTTAAATATTTATTAAAGATAATAATATATCGTAACAGCTCACAACTCCGATATAAACTCTAGGATAGAAGAGTTGGCCGCAGTTTTAAAACATTATTATTTCTACTTCTCTATAACCATACAAACTAGAATGGTTTGGATAAATTTAAGCCAAATTAGATGAAAAAATCTTGATAGTATAGTGCGTAATGCAGATTGTTTCTTTTAAACCTCATTTTTAAATACTTCAAAGAGAATTTTTATATTATTATTTTATAAAAGTAATTTTAAAAAAATATTATATAAATGTTTAAGTTTTGTTACGCTATTAACTTAAAATTACTTCGCGAAATAACGTCTTGAATATTTTATTAACCGAGATAAAAGAAAAAATAATGAATTTTAAAGTGAGATTTAAATTAAAATATTTCTGTTTTTAAACTGCCACGTAACGTTTATTTTGAACTAAAATGATTTTATTTCAGCCGGAAATATTCTTATGTAAGGGATTTATTGCACGTTACTAACTTTAAAGCGAAAGAAATTTAAATGAGACAAAAATTTTCTATAAAAGGGGCAAATAGCGGCGAAAGGTAAGCTAAAAATTAAATTCACATTTCTTGCCCTAAACAATATGCAGTTGAGGAAAAAAGAGCATTAATTCAGAATACCTTTGTGCAAGAGAAGAAAGGGTTTCGCATTCTATGAAATAAAATGGTAGAATGAATGTCGAAATATGACTTACGTGCTCAATATGATATGCCATTTATTCATTATTTGGGGATTCTGTGCTCTATTCTTAAAACAATCATTTCAGTGTTTCTAATCATTATCCAAAAAACTTTTACTTTAACAAAAACACAGAAATGTTGCAGATTTCCGAGAAAAATGTAAGTGAGGTCGTATTTCATAATTTGTAAACCGTTACACGCTTTAAAGTTGATTTGCAAGAAAATAGAAACTTGAAATATTCAAGGTATTTAAAGTTTTTAAAAGTATAAAAGTAATGCAAAAAATACCTTTCGACAAATAATAATAAAATTGTAATTATGATCCTCCGTTTCTCTGATAAACGCATAATTATTGTTATCAGTAAAAATCATTTTCCATCAACATCAAAGCAAATTTTTATGGAAAACAGAAAAATGCTGATTTGAGTTAGCGGAGTAAAAAGCTGGTTTCTAATTCAAAGGTTCAGCTTAAAAATGCGTTACATCTACTTATTTTGATGTGTGAAGCTAAAATAAAATGAGGTCTATAATACTGTCAAGGTTCAATAGTTGCTTTCAGTTATTCGTGAAACTAAGCACAGAACATATGAATTATCTTTGATATCTTTGATATACATTTTGAAAATGGCGTTATTTATAGTTCATATCCGCAAGTTGTGTACAAAATGAGTTAGATAATGTATGTCCATTAAGTCGTTTTTAAAATCCTATCCTCACTTTTAATGCGGAAAGTACAAAACAGATGAAATTCATTTCTATTGCGTCATTGACGTTTAGTGAGAATTGTGAAAATCGGCATGGAACGAATAAAAATAAATTAAGAATTGAAATTGCTATAAAAAAGAACATAATTATCAGAAGTCAAAAGGGTGGGCTATAGAAACTATTTTTAATTTAAATGTCTAGGCACTAAAACTAACAAATATTTTATTTTTCATATTTATTTTATTATTGCAAAACTTGCAGCATGTTCAGGCTATTTTGCAGAGCTCATTAATTTCATGTTATGCAAATACTAGTTGAATCTGCATCTGTTCAATAGTTAATATAGTTATGCTAGTTAGATCTGCATATGTTTATATTAGCAGAATTTGTGGTATATAATTATTAAATTCTGATAAAACTGCTTTAGGACATAGAGCTATTAAATAGTTCTTTGTTAGGACAATACTTTTGTTCGAAATGTAATATTCATAAAAATAACATTCGCAAAATCTGATCTCTTAATCGAAGAATTTGCTATGCATGGAACTAACGTTATTGAACGTTGCAATAAGCAGCGTCGTAAAGTGATCGTCGTGACCAGTTAACAAAACACGAAAGCGAATAATAGCACTGGATACTTGTACCGAATTAAACGAAACTTAATTATTCAGACCAGCTGTCCTCAGCCGGTGGTACGAAAGAGAAAAATTGGTGGTACGCAACGAAACGAAGAATTTTTAACTGTTAAATTCAAAAATTAAATAACCCAACACCATGTTTAAGTTTTTTTCTCTAACACTTGTAAATTTATGCGATCTGAGCTTTGCTCAAACTCAATAGCCGCTCATAGACTTTAAAGCCGAAGCAAATGTGATTTTGTGAAAATAAAAACGGCGAAATAATCCGTTTTTATTTTCATAAATATTCTTTTCGCCATAGACATAATAAAATTTGCCTTAAATGGTGTTTTTAAAAGGAGTAATAGAAATGGATGTTGTATTTAATAGGAAATAAAAATAAGTTCCTATTATTTTTCATAAAATATGTCAAATTCATATGATCTTGTAAAACCCTGGGCAAAAGTCTTCCGTTGAATACATGTTAAAAATATGGACATTGATCATTATTTCTCCCTACACTCGTAAATTTTCGTTCCTGACTTCCTCCAAATGTAAATGTATTTGAAATTAGAAATTAAACTTGACGCGTGAGTGAAGAGAACAAGTCTATGAGCGTGAGTGAGGAGAACAAGTTCTAAATTCGAAATTTGTTGCATTGTTGTGCGAGATTTGTTAGGCCGCCTACGAGTGCTACGAGTTCAGTAAAATGCAGATCATTAGCCTTCTAGCAGGAAAATCTTTCAGTCGGCTTGGTCTATACATTTTGCTATGATTCGAAAATTCCAGTGGCGGTTGCAACTTGCCATTCTTGTTGCGACTGCTTATTACAGACAGAAAATAATTTTGATCAGCAGTCGTTTACATTTTACGGTTTTGTCCTAGAATCCTGTAAAAAGTTTGAAGTCTACAGATTGTTTTTAGACAGCACATGCTCTCTATCTTGCAGCAGTCAATAAAACTGCCATTTCTATAAACATCTGCTTTGCTTTTATATGATAGAAAAGTTTCCAGGAGTTTTTTCTAGTGGTACTTTGATCCCATTAAAAAATTGTTTTTTCTCGATAAATATCGAAATGAAGCACTTAATGCTCTACGAGTAGTAGTTTTGCATCATATCATCAAGAAAACCTGCTGTGTGCAAAGAACTTGTGATTTTAGATGATGCCATTATTTTATTTTTGAAAAATGTATGAACAGTTTTATTGAATAATAAAATAAGATGGTATTTTTCTTATTTCGTTTTTAAAAATGTTTGATTGGATAGTTCATAACATATTACTTTTTATAGATGTAAGCATGTCTCGACAACAAGATAATCAAAATAAATCGACATCAAAATATCTAAAAGCATTTGACTTTCAACTTTCAAATAATAAAAATCATAAATTGCAATTTCCAAATAAACTAATTTCTTCTTTTATCTAACAACTGCAAAAACATTTATTTAATTAAATAAAAATTTAACACCCTAATTTATTCCAAGTTTATTTTCTGAATGAGTTATAAAGATTTTCTTTGAAAAATTTTAATTTTATTTATTAAATAAATGAACTTAGATAGAAATAGGAAAACCTTAAAAATAGGACTTGCCGGGTTTGCAATAAATTTTTAAAGAGCGTTCTAATGATGATTAACTGTTGTTTTTATTTCCTGTTGCATTTCCTTTGAACTAAATGTTAAAAATAAAATAAACTGACTGTATACGAGTAGATGTACTCCAAAGCTTCATACAAAGCAGGGAAAATAATCAGATTAAGTGAAAACATTTTCACTCACTACGTAATTAGATTTTATACAACGATTGCAAAGACTAAAAATGGTATTTAATTTGCAAGTACATCAATGTTTGTGGCAGTTCAGATACTTCGCAACAACATTTAAAGACCTGGGGACCTAAGAAACAGTGAATTTACGGTACTAAAACATTTGATTCAATAAAACAAAATTTGTCATCACGCAGTTCTGTTTTACTGTAATTTGTATTTGCTTTTTTATTGCAGGATAAGCATAAGAAACAATATTAGTTTTTTCGTTTTACTAATTTTAATGCCGAGCGCATTATTTATTGACATCTGATTAATTGTTGTTAGTGTATAATATTTTACTATCAGTAATGTATAATTTCCTTTTATTCCTTCGTATTAACTATCACTTGGCATACAGACTTGTATAGAGTATATTCCGTAGGCTTAGTAATCATTGAAATCAGTTTTTCATAAAGTGCTTTGGACTTCACCATTCGCAAAGTACAATATTCTGGCGGGGGATCTGACGGCAAATTCGTTATATCAATTTTATTTGATTCTCAATTCGAGGATCGTAAATAGATTATAGAATACAGCATTTTATGGTCGTTATTTGCATCAATCCAAAACTCAATTTTTACTCAATTTTAGAGGGGTTATATGCATCATTTTCTTTCCCTTCTCCGCATTGCGAATGCGCATGGTTCGAGATTCTCATTCTTGAAATAAGATATCTTTATGAATATGTATCCTACAGTAATAGCACTGTTACTGTATTATTGTCACGAAAATCAATAACAGATTAAATATATCATAAACAAAAGATTAAAGGCAATCTGAATTTAAAAAAATAAAGTATATGAAAAATTTAGGACTATCTCTTACCATTATTATTTCTTTTTTACTTCCTTGTACAAAGTATAAAGGAAGCATTGTAAACGCAAAAATTTTCGGGTTCGACCGTCCCCAAGCCCATTCGGATTTTTTTTTTTTTTTTTTTTTTGCGTGGAATCCATACGTATGGACCGATTAAAGACTACCTTTACTAGACTAGAAACACATTTTACTTTAGACTAGGAAGGGTTTTTTTCGTAACGGCTGTATATACGTATGTATGTATGTATGTATTTCGCATAACGGCGTAGAATCTTGAGATTTTGTATATCAATCTGCAATAACATCTAGTTGTGCACCTCACTTTTTTGTTGCAATCGGCTGCCCCAAATGTGTACGTGTGTATGTATATACATACATGTATACGTAATGTTTTAATGCGCAGATGAACGGAATTCGCTAGTTTTATCAACTTGCGATATTCGTCATGACTGAGAACACAGTAGTGGCTGTAGATAGGGCTGAGTGGAAAGGCAAGATGATGCTTTTAACACAACTGAGCTTGAAGTATTATAATCTTTATTTCTTACGCATATAAAATCATCCTTTTGTAGACAAGATATTTTTTCATCATCTCTACATAAAATAAAACAAAGAGTCTGTGTGTGTGTGTGTCTTTCGTTCGTGTTGCGAGTAAGCTAATAGACCCAGGGCCACGAAATTTGGTACATAGGTGTATCTACACAAGAGCCAGTGCGTCTCGAAGCGATTTTTTCGAAATTCGAATTAGAATTTTTTTTATTTTATGTTTTGTGACCAAATCGCGTCATTTTGAGACATAATGGGCTACAGGAAAGCGAGATTTCACTCTATACATTTCATTTTTACATCGTCATGAAGCGTAAACACTTAGCTATTTTACGAACTTAAAATAAATTTCGTATTTCAATAAATCGATTAAATACGGATTTATTTAGGAAGGTGGGCTTAACACCTTTTCAGCGGAATTTTTTTTAAAAAAACTTATTTTAAAAAATGTGCTGTTTATTTTCCTTTGATTTTTGGACAGGTTGAACTTTAATCCTTTCGACTCCTTTTAAAAAAAGAATTTTGGAAAAATAATAATATTTTGTATTTTTTTAAAAATTTTTTAAATGAAGCTTCCGAATACACTTCCCACATCTTAGATATTTTAAAATGTAGTTTTGGCAACAATTTTCCTTTCTTATCGTTGTTGATAGATTTTTGATGAAATTGCATCATTTTGAATAGTTTCATTCTTTTAAAAATTTCGGTTTGGCAACAATTTTTCATCGTATTTCTTATGTTACTGTTTTTAAGAGACTGAAAAGTTTAAGAAATTAAAAAGTTGTTTCTTTTTGCAACGGTAAATTGTTTAATTACTTTATTAGGATAATTAACATTTGTATCAAGGGATATTGCTTATTTCATTGTAATATTATGTTTTAATTATATATAATTTTAATTATAAAAAAGTTTTGCATGATATTTTTTAATCTGTTTAAGTTCTTAATCTGTTTATACCATTTGAGTTCTTAAGATTTTGGAAAGGGAAGTTGGTTAATTTATTTATTAGGATAAGTAATATTTGTATTAAGGGATACTGCATATTTCATTGTCATTTTTTATATATATAATACATTTTTATTGATTTCTTTTTTGATAAAGTTGTTCTTCAGAGTAAAATTCTGCGCGAAATGTTTTGTTTTTTGAGTTTCTTTCATGTTATTTTTTGCTTTTTTCACTATTTGTAAGATATTGAAAAGTTTTGCATGATTTTTTTGAATGAGCCAATGCACCTCGAAGCGAGTTTTTCGAAATTCGAATTAGATTTTTTTTTTTTATTTCATGTTTTCTGACAAAATCGCGTCATTTTAAGACATAATGGGCTATAGCAAAGCGAGATTTCACTCTATTGAACAGTTTAAGAAATTGAAAGATTGTTTCTTTTTTGCAAAAGTAAATTGTTTAATTAATTTATAGATCTATATTTAAAAGGACGAGTTGTTTCTGTGTGTGTAGGTGTCTTTCGTTCGTACTGCGAGTAAGCTAATAGACCCAGGCCTATGAAATCTGGTACACAAGATGCATCTAGACAAGAGCCAGAGCACATCGATTTTTCAAAATTCGAATGAGTTTTTTTTTTTGAAATAGTATCAAATTGATGATTTTCTCTCATTATATGAACAACAATGGCACGCAGCAGCACTATTGCCACCCGGAAAAATGAGGGCGATAATTCTGTGCAGTTTTTAAATTTAATGTTTCTCTTGGATACTGGACGTTTGTCTAGAGAAGGCAGCAGGAAGTTGGTTAATTTATTTATTAGGATAATTAATATTTGTATTAAGGGATATTGCTTATTTCATTGTATGCTTTTTATATGTAATGCATTTTTAACTGAATTTTTTTCCATTGTTGTTTGTTTCTTTTTCGATAAAATTGTTCTGCAGAGTAAAATTCTGTGCAGTTTTCAAATTTAATGTTTGGTGTTCTCTTTAGACATTTTTCCGGTACACTTAAAAGGCAGACGAAGGCTGACCGCGCAGCGGCTAGTAATTGAATACAATAATTTCCATATACACGGGTTTTAAAATACGACGTCATCTTAAGCAAAGAAGCAGCAGCAGCGTGGATGAGAAGCGTCTTGCAAGGAGGAAAGCTTACGCGAAAACGAGCGCAGTAGCTCAAAGGATGAAGAGAGAAAGTCAAAAAGTTTCAGTTCGAGTTTAAAAGTTTTGGTTTACAATTATTTTGACTGAAAAGAGGTTTTTTCATTAACAGTTACGTAACATGGAAAAGGTTTAGAATTTGGAAGAACAGATGAATTTGGGGGAAGAGCATAAAATATAGAATCGTTAATTTTGAGGTCGCCAGTTATTCTTAAAGCAGCATCGTATTTTGCCATAGCTTACATATCCCCCCTCAAAAGAAAGGTTGGGAGAGCAGAGTGGAAGAAAAAACATTAGAGCAGAAAAATATGAAAGATATAATTTTGAAAATACAAAACATAAAATTAAGTTTTGAGGGATTAAAAAATTATAAATCGTAAAATTTTGAATTCAGTAATAATTTTAAGCACTATATTCTTTTAAAACAAGTGCACATTTTTAGAGTCCTCAAGTTGTTAGAATGTCTGAAAGAAATTTTGTACTCTTGGCAAAAATAGTTCCACAAAGTAAATGTCCAAATGTTTTCATAAAGTACACGTTCATTAAAAAGGTCTTTCCAATTTTTGTTGATGAAAATATTTCTATTATAGTATAGATTGATCTGTGAACGCTGATGTGGAAATATAATACACAACTTATGATTAATTAAATAAGTGCTTATTGTATATATATACACACATATACATCCGCAGTCTTACCGGCTCTGTGAGCTCTGTATTTTTAGTCTTATATGTTAGTATATTGTGCATTTTTTGTTTTAGAAATACTTGAATTATGTTGTTCATATGTTCCGGTTAAGGTTTTTATGTCTGCAGTTAATTTGCATGCAATAGTTGAAGAACTATCAGCGATTTAAAAGTCTAAATGTTGCTAAGCCAAACGTGGCGGCTATTTATTTGTATTTGAAAATCTTAGTAATACAGAGAATTAAGTCAGTTGGTGCACCAAATTCCGTGTCTTTTTGCTAAGTGGGACCAGAAGTTAACTTTAAATTTTTGTGCACCGACATTTTCTTTATCTTTCTGCCCATTAGCCAAATTGCTTTTGCGCGTATACTCTAATTTTCATTGCAAAATGTTTTAAACTGTTTTTATTGTACTTGGTATTTTAAGTTTTCCTATATTTTACAATTTTTAAATGAAGATAGTTTGAGTTTTTATGCATTTTTGCCTTCCCCAAAGGGATAACTGAATTGATTGAATGAGAAATGTCTGTAGTGAAATTTGAGAAAATAAGTTTAAATGAAGTACAAGAAAAAATGTTCATAATTTAATAGGCCGTACAAGGAAATCATGTGTTGTCTACATCAGATTTGTTTCAACTGATTATAAAATTAATTTAAAATGGACTTTTTATGAGGTCTGTGCGTGAGTTCGTATATATGTTTGTATCTCGCATAACTCAAATCTATTAGTCTTATAACGATAAAATTTTGCATATAGGATCCCTATAATATCTAGTTATGCACCTCGCTTTTATATTGCAATCGATATACATATATATATATAGAGGAAACAATATTAAAGGAAGTGCAGCACAAATACAGTATAGTTTTAAATGATGGAAACTGGCGGTGTCTTATTAAAAAAATGGAAAAATAACAAAATTTAACTTTAAACGCGTTCTCCCGATTCCTATACTTGTATTTTTGAAGGTTTTATGCTCTTTATGAAAAAATAAAAAATACGAGAAATTTGACTCCTGTATGACAAAAATTTATTGGGGTATTTAATTTCAAAATTTTTAATTTTTGGTGTCATTTTTAAATTGCCTTGAGGAATCGGTTAATTAAATTAGAAGAATTTGAGGAAGTAAGTTTAAATGAAGTGCAACAAAAAATTTGTCTAATTAAAAAAAATAGGCCGTACTAGGAAGTCATAGGATGTCTACATCAGATTTTTTAAATTACGATGCAGCGATATGTTATTTTCCTGTTTTGTAATCTTTTAGTCCTCAATGACATAACTCATTAATTTATTTTTAATTTCTTTATATTTTTTCCTCTTTAATTGAAAATATGTGAGGAAGTTAAACTACATGAATATAAACTTATCTTCTGATAGTTGATAATTTAACTTACTTATATCAGTTTGATTAAAGTGAAAGGACAAAAGAATTTCCTAATATTTAATGTAATCACAAAAAGCATACATATGAAAGTTTTCTTTTTTCGTCCTTACTTTAATAAAAGCAGCGTTGCAGCGAAATTGCAACTTACCTATAACTTTATATAAAATTGTATTTTAATAAAATTGTATTTTAATGTAGACATTATCTAAAACAATGCTGACAAAAAATTGAAAGGCTTATTATAATGTGAAAAATATTTTTCGTTTTATGATTAAATAGTAAATACTTCCCGATTCACAAGAGCTCAGACAGCTATTTGCTTAGAAATAAACCTATACTAGCTGTCATAACAAGTGATTTCTTTAAAGAATGCGGCAATTTCGAAATTAGATGTGAAAGTGCAAATCGTAAATCTTCATGGTAAATAGCATATCAGAAGTATAGTGAACTGAAGAGGGAATTTCAAGAAGTAAGTGGCTTGTAAGATAGCTATAATTTAATATTTCCCTTAAATAAATTACGGTTGCTTCGGAACCGCAGTGCCTGTTTCTTTATGACTAAAAATGCATTTCTTTTCCAGACATATTTTAAGTTGGTATGTTTAAATTATGTCTTAAAATGTAAACACATTAATATTTCTGGCTTTATTCTCCTTTATAAGCCATATATAATTTATCTAGGGAGCGCAAAGACTGTTAACTCTCACTTTGATGTTTGCAACATTAGAACTACTAGAAAATTTACTGCCCCATAAATTTCTTGAAAGATTATTACGCGAGTATCAGAAACGTATACATTGGTCACAGACTTGGTTAAAATAAAGTCCAGTTAAAATTTCAGCTGTACTTATTCTCTTTTATATATTTATTAATGTGTCATATAAAGTTTTTATAAGTACGTATTTCAGTTATGGAGTTAGTAAATCAATGTTCTTTCTACTTTTATATGTCTTGGTTTTGCTCCCCTTTCAGAGTCAAGTGCGTGCGCGGCTATTTGTATATATTCACTCAGTATGTGGTATAATGTAATATAAGACTAGTTTAAAACAACTGAACGCACTTTTTTATGTCTAAATTAGTAGGTGTGTTAGCTTAGTACAAAAGTCTATTTAGTTCCCTTATCATTCGAAATTTTATCCTTAATTTAAGCAATCTTTTTTTGTATGGAGGGGAGTACAGTCTGTATATAATTCAAGAGCTTGTGTTTGCACACTATCATAAAAAGGTATTTCAATCTTGAATGATCAATTCCTTGAAAATAAAATGTATGTGAATTTGTTATCTAGACGTACGTAAGGATGGAAAGAACTAGTTGCTGGATACATGTTGAATGTTTCGTATTCCTTTATGTATTAACATGTAGAATCATTAAGCTTTTTGAAACAGAACATGTGAAAAATGTACAGTGCCCTTGTTGGGACTCGAACCTGGACCTCTCGAATAAGCGTCGAGTGTACTACCATTACACCACAAAGGCATGCTGGAAAGAGAGAAAAATACTTTATATACGTTCCTTTTAAAGAGCGACAGAGGATTAGGGGAACCAATCGCCAAATCCTGGTGGTGACGAATTATTGGGCAGAAAGTTCGGGTGCCACTTAGAGTCATCAGTTCTTTTTTGAAACAGAAGATGTGAAAAATTTACAATGCCCTAGCCGAGACTCGAACCTCTCAAGCGCACGCCAAGTGTGCTACAGTCACGCCAGGAGACGTGCTGGAAGGAAAGAGAAAGTGTAAACATCTTTATATTTATTATTTATGAAAAACGATATGCTTCTGTACACTTTTAGAACATTCACGGGAAAAACGTCTTTGCTGTTCCTGTTAATACGTGCTTAAATGTAATTTTTATACAAAACACAAACATGCATTTTGGAAAAAGATATCAAGGATAACTTTGTTAACAGTTGCTTTAGTGCAAAACTTTCAAAGCAGCTTCAAAGTGAGCTTACTGAATATTCTGTCCCAAATGAAAACGCAGCTGTCCTGTTTTAGGTATCTCATTACCTTGTTTTAATGCAAAGCAAGTTGTTGCTCAACTACAAATGACTTCGGTTTTAACATACTCTTTTCCTGCTTGGGCGTGTGCTTATAAAATATACAGCTTCAAGTTCTGTAAGGTAAAACTCTTTGACTGAATACCACTGCTGTACAAAAAACATTCAATATCGAGATAATAATGTTTCGTCATGTGTCTTACGAACTCTTTATCCAGTAGTTTTAAGGGATTGAAAATTTCTGTTAAACTTCTGTTTAAGGAAAAGTTATGTCTAAACTGTACAACGGCATTGTTTATCAAAACTGGTAAATTTATTTAATTATCTTCCCTTCTTAATTGCATAACTGTATGTTTCTAGCTACTAATAAGCCGTTTAATAACTATTTCTTATGTTTTTAACTACTTATTTTAATTTTAAATTCTAAGATATCAAAATTTTGCCTAATAAACCTATGCATATTAACAACAACATTAACTAATATGTGTTACTCATCAACAATAAAGCACACGATATTTATCTCAGCTCAGCTCAAATTGTGATCATGTGCATCCTTTGAATCGAATCCGAAATTTACATATATTTCTTCCTTTATCACCAGCTACCCAGAGAACTTTCATGTGAATGGATTTTATGTGTTTCTGTTTAATGGATTTTGTAACCCTGCCTGTTCAAGACTAAACCCGCCGATTCCCATGCTTTATCTAAAATTCTAGTTTTAATTCCATGACTCCTAACAGATAGAAATGAGACAATAGTATCAACTCATTTGGTATTATTTCTAATTTAACCAATTTTCACTGAAAAAAAGAAGTCTTGTAATTAGTCTTCCTAAAATTAAACATTAAACAGCTAGCCAGCAACAAGGCACCAATTTTTCCGCCTACAATATGCTCACAAGCAGATGGTGCAGTCTTTTCAGATGCTTCTTTTTAACAGCATTGTGTCTACCCTTTCCCCTTACCTAATCTGTATAATTCTGGTTGAATGAGTAGATCTTGGGGAAAAAAGAGAACAAACAGTAAGAGCTAAAATAAAAAATAATCTGACCATTATTAATAGTCCTTTTTGGACGAATGTTCCAAAAGGGGTGAAATGAAGTAGCTAATTTGTTCAAAGGAAAAATTACTTTTAACGAAAGAAAACGGATTGGAAAGGTTACTTGAATATCAAATATGCATTCACTTGTATTGCAAAGTTTTAATAATAAAACAAACAAAATTCAACCTACAGATAAAATTGCAAAACATGAATATTTGAACTCTTTAATCATAAACTGAATGCAGTGAAGGTAAAAATTGTATTGTATCTTTTCTATTACGTCTAGGGTGTAATCCTAATTATTAATAGTCTTCCATTATTATTCATATTAAAAAGATTTCTATTTTTATTTCTATTAAAATCAATTTTTTATTCCTTCTTTATAAGCCATTGTATTTACATTTGCTATTTATTTGTCCGAATACCCTTTCCTTTAAGCTATATTAATACATATGCTTTAGCTCTTGATCCATGTTTTTAATTATTCTACTTTTCAGAGATATGTTATTTATTCACTACAGACTATTTTTTACTGCCTTAATCACATTTGTGAAACTGGAGAAATTAAAAGAAAATTCAGTGCTTTTTAACATCATGATTATTTGAATTTTCATTTAGCTTTTTACTGAAATTTTCAAGAAAACATTTAATACCCTTTCCAACTTTAATTTTTTAACTTTGAAAAATTTTTTAGAGTTGACATCTATATATTCTTTTGAAATTTTTAAAATGACCTTTATAAATATATTCTCTAAATTAGATACTGCAAAAAATTTAAAAATTACTCCCTTGGAGATTATGGAATAAGCAATTTCTGAAGATTTCGAAGAAAGCTTAATATTATATGTTGTTTATGTAAATGCCTAATTCGAAGTATGTAGGTTATCTAAATTCAGTTAATATTTATTTAAATGCGTTTGCTTTTCGTTTGCTTAAGCATATTAGAGCCGATGAGTTACTTCTCTCCAACATTCATATAAGAAATTATATCGATTTTATCTTTGGATGCTAGTTTCTCCTTTCACATTTTTTTATTTTTATAATACTGTAAGTTCGATACCACATGAGAAATAAGGTATGAATGAAATGAATTTTGTAAAGTTTTAAAATAAAGCTGTCTAAAGCGTTTGCATTTTAAACTCCCATTTTCATAAATTTTAGGGTTTTTTTATGGCTAATACAAAATTTAAATGTCTTGTATTTTAAAATTCGAGGATAGTTAAGCTGATAATATTATGTTGAATTTACAATATGATTAAAATAAGAATTAAAACATAGTGAAATATTCTACATTTTATGCTTTTACAGAATTTATGTGACTTTATAACTGGTAATTTTAATAACTATTGTAAAGAAAAGAAGAATTGTGTAAATAAATAATGATTCAAATTTAAAATATATATTTTTAAATACATTCCATGAACACAATCATATAGTCTTAGAACTGAAAAAGTGATTTCATTTAGAGGTACAATACAGTCAACATTTTCCTTGAAAATGACAAAAGGTTCGCTATGGGCATAGAAAATACATACAAATTTCAGTGGTAAAACGTGGTCTTCAAATCATTAGGAAACATTGGTTTGAAGGTTAATTTATTAATTGCGCTAGTAACAGCTATCAGTCGTTTGCATTATTATAGAAAATAAATTCTCCAGTTATAACTATAATCACATTTTTAAAATTTTATATGCGAGTAGAAAGGGGTACCATAGTCATCAGGCCAACTTGATCTTTTGCAACAGAACTATTATAAAAATTGCAGAATGTGACAGAGAATATTCCTGAATTGTGAATTAATTAAATAGAATATGAAATTAATTTTGAATATGCCCAAACTGTACTTGTATAATAAGAGGGAAAGTCACAAAAACGCGTATACTGCTATCTTACTATTATCGCTTGACAAATGTTCGAAACTACGTTCACAGTTTGCGTGTTGTAGATTTCGATAGTTACATTGGTGCATTCTGCGGCGCAGTTAGTTAGTTCATAACAGCAGGGGGTGGCGCAGCAATAGTATGCCGGCGATTCGGTAATCTTTTATTTTTAAGTTCTGCTAATCCTGCCAGACCAGAAGCAAGGTTTAGCGTCGTCTTGGTGGATCCAGAAGACGATGTCACCCGAAGAGATACTCTAAGATGCAAGTGGAAAGAATGTGTCTGTTGCGTTGTCATATCTTCAAAACGTCAGTGGGTTGTTTCGCCTTGTCCATTCTCGAAAATATAAAAGATAATCACCACAGCCCTCTTATTAAATTCATGAGCAAGAGATGTTTCTAGTATTCTAGCGCACCTACCTGCTATTAAAATCATGCTGTTAAAATCCCCCGCTGTTAAACCTATCCTGCTACTAAACCTACCTGCTATTAAAATCATGAGCACGAAATGTTTCTAACATTCTAGTGCACCTACTTGCTCTTTCAAGAATAAGTTACTAAACTATAGCTTTCTATATTCGAGGAATTCCAGAATAGAGACCCTTGGTCCCCATGCGTTTTTCTACTGCAGCGACTCTTGTACCTATACCTTAGGAATGCACTGCCAACGACTACATTTGAAGACAGCGCGTATCACATAGTTCTAATTATGCAAAGCAGAGGATTAGCTTCTGACTTGTAATGTAGAATTAATTAATTCACATAAAGATTTAGTTTCCTGCAAAAGCTTTGCAAAGATTCCGTTTTTAGCACTGCGGATGCAATCGCTTGTGAAGAAAATGACAGTGTTGCTAACGTTATCACTGAAACTCTCCGGAATAAGGAAAAAAATTGCTTTCCCTCATCCTGTTTCAGAATTATTTTTAGAATATTTTACATTTATTAATTTCAAGCTTGTACCACTACTATTCCTTCAGTTAAATATCGTCCAAAATCACTTTGTATCAATCAGTACTTTGTCTATTTTGCCAATTCTGAGGTAAAAAATGGTGACTATCTACTGTGGTTATCAATTTACCCCAAAAGAGTACTTTGCATTTTCTTTCATTTCATATTCGCTTTAAATTATAACTGTACTTTTATGTCTTAAGTGCATTTTGGTAGGAATTTAAGCTTTTTTGAAAAATAACTGATAGCAGAGTAATTGACGAAAGAAGGAAATCCATAACAAAGACATCAGTATTATTGAATAAAACATTTTGTGGAATATTAGACTATTCTTCGTTTTGATGTAATAAATACTCATTTTTACATTTTATTCATAGAAAATTAAATGAAAAAGTAAACAGCAAAATTAAATAAAAATTTAGATTACTTACAGACATAAATACTGTGGAAATACGATTTAAAATAAATTACTTTATGCATTTCGTGAAAAGCACCTAATAATGAATATTCCTCCGACAAAACGTTTGCGTGAGAAAAGATTACTAGTAATTCAAATACATTTTTTAATTCTTTTCAAATTTTGAAATTGTTCTTCTTTTTAACATTACATTATTAAATTTTTTGGGCTCACTTTGATGTCCTTGTGGCTAACTGAGAAGGATTCTATAATTGGTTAAGCGACATATTTTATGATTTTGTATTTTGTGAAACTTTTCAAATTATTTCTTTAATCGAAGCATTTTTTCTAGAAATAAGCCGACAGAGTAAGAGCCGTAAAATGTGATTGAATTTCTGTCGGCTTTGACTCCAGTTTCGTACTAATAGTGTCAGGAAGTATGCAGTTTTTGGATCTAATTTGGACGTACAGAATTATCAAATAGAAAGGGTTTAAGTGATTTTTGAACCAAATCGATAGCACGAAATAGCGTCGTTCATCGGTAACTACACGGTCGTCGAGTTACGATTGTTAAATTGAGGGAACTAATTGTCTGGGCACTTTAGGGCTACTGAGCGAGACGGAATAGAGAATCCCTTGGCAATTCAGTTACGGCCGAGCTGCAACTGAAGTGTAACGAATGAAGTCGAGTCGGCTTCATCTACATCGGTGAAAATATCGATTAATCGATTCGAAATATCGTATCGCCACACCAATGTTCAGATAGTGGATAATTAGTCTCGATTGGAGAGCCGTCACCTGTCGCTTGGATCATGCGTATGGGGAATATGACGCGCTTCTAAAGTGAAGCTATACGGCAGCCGAGATGACTAATGAAAGATAATGTGATTGCATAGCATTCTGGAGTGATTGGTATTGATTAGCTATCGTAATGGGATTATTATTTTTGATTTCGTGGACTTATAACATTAAAATGCGTCACGAATATTCATTATAAACCGAAATCGGAATACATTTAAGTGAGGTATGGGCAGTGTGCAGACGATAATCTAATTTAACTGAATAATTCAAAGCCCTGTAATAAACTTTAATTTAAGATTGACATTTTTATGATTACCATCTACAGCACAATTTGAATAAATTGTTAACATAACATTTCTAAAATTTATGGATGACAGTGTTTGAGTTGAATGCCATACAAATAAATGTAAATGCGAGGAAAATTAAAGGAACAACTAAAAAAAAAGTTTTTTTAACTTTTTAAAGTGAAATTCTATATAAGATAGTTGGTTGGTAGCTCAGGATCAAAGTTATTATATCGTGTAATGAGATTTACTTCCGCTAGACAGAAATATGTACATTTTTGTAACTGTTTTTTTCAGCATGTCGAAACCAGTGCAAGAAGTTACTCCAAATTTTGATTTCAAGGTTTAGACAAAGAGCTGGATCGCAGTCTGATATGCGTAAGGCGAGATAATACTGAAAAGGTATTACACGCGAAAAAGAGCGTGCTGCGGGGAAGACAGAAGAGGACAAACGTGACACAGGTATGTAGAGACCTAAAAGTAGCCAAACGCGTCATGGCGGGAATCTAAAAACGGTTTAAAACGCTTGTGAATAATGCAGGCAAACAGATAAAGGTCAGATGAAGATGGAGGTCAAAAGAGCCAAACGAAAGAGATATTTGATATCAACCTAGATGACAAGGAAGTTTGCTACAGTTATAGAAACTCGACTATCCACATATAATGTGAAAAACTATATAAAAGATGGCTGTACGCAAGAAAAATGTTTTGTGTTCCCCTAATTTGGACCGTAAAACGCCCCCTAGTTGCAATAACGCCGAGATCTTCATGACTGGAGTACTACAGACTGAAGGAGAGTTCTCTTTACTGAGGGTTATCGTTTTTATTTTGAAGTCACTCCAGACGTACAATTTGGAAAGAGCAAAACATTACATCACGGATGTTTTCAGGTATGCATTTGAGAAAAACTGCGATACAAAAGTGATAGAACCATGGGATACGTTTTTATGAAAGTAAGTATGAAAGCTGTATAAGTGCAAATATGAATGCTGTCTGAGTACAATATGACTGCAAGTATGAATGCAAGTAAGAATACAGAGATGAAATTCTTGGTATCCTTATGTCAAGTTGCGGGGAAATGCAGTCGGTAATAACTTCCATCTAACGGATAATAACCTATTCGTTAGAAAGAAGTTATCCATATTGCTATACTAATGATCGATTATCTCTACAACGAAGGAATATGGTTTGGCCTGCATATTTTCCTGATTCAAATCCGAAAGAGCAAATACAGCTTGAATGTGCATTATAATCCAACTTACATATTTCATTTGCATTTGTGAAATATAATTACTTTCATTTTTAAATTTCATTCCATAAATCAGATCTTAATAATCTTATAGCAAAGCATATTAATGAAACCTCCTAACTTAGCAATGGCATATTTATAATATTTGAAAAGAAAAGTAAAGGGGGAAAAGCACTGATTTCTAGTGATAAACAGTTCAATCTACCTTAAAAATTAATTTCTTTTGTGATATGACTAAGTTATGAAATCCTTGGCTTTTTGTATACCATATAAAAATGTCTAGTAAACGTCTAAAGTATCTTCGCTGTGAAATTAAACTGAGAGACATGTCTTTATACACACACACACAACACACACACACACACACACACACACACACACACACACATATATATATATATATATATATATATCAAGACATGTGATATATGTAAGAGATAAAACATGTAACTCAAAATTATTAACTTTAATCTGGCCCTAATTAATTTCATTCCCTATTTTAATTTGGCTATCTCACCTATAAGCATATTTCAGATCGGCCGTATACTAAAAATGCTTAATTAGCTCAAGTGGTTGAACGGGTTGTTTCAATTTCACAAGTTTTACAGCTGAGAGATGCAATGCTTAGTAGGCGAAGGCAAGAGTTTGAAGCAAAATTATGTTATTGCAATTGAATATGAAACAAGGCAGAACAACTCTCTATAGAGTCATGTAGTCTCATTTTTTATTGATTAATTACCGATTAAAAATTTTCTGTTGAACACTATTAGATGAATGATTTTACTTTAATTTTTGCCGTTAGGAAATACATGCTTAGCCTGAATTATATGAAAGAAGCGTATGATAACTTGTGTTAATTTTAGGAAAGATGCATTGCAGAGTGATATTAATATTACACGTTCTTTTTTTCGAAAAGTAGACAAATTAACCAAACTAAGAGAAAAATTTAAAGGCTAATATAAATTTATGTTAGAAGTTCATGTTATGTTTATGGTTGTATATATGTCTTGAAATCATCACATTGGTATTTCATACCTCTAAAAAAGAAAACACCCCTAGCTACACGACAGGGAAGCGGTAAAGAAAATTTACAAATTAAAACGTAAATCCTCGTAGTGTAATAACTTTTTTTATCCCCGTATTGTCTAATTTAGGTTTACGTTCTCAGATTTGAACATTATTATTGTTGAAGCTTTATCAAAGTACCTGCTTATGTAGTAGTAGAATATTAATTTGTAATGACACAGTTTAGAGAGATTTATTTTAACCATGTTACTAATTTTAAAATATAAAGGATATACTGTATTTTCAGTTGTCTGCCTCTTTTCAGCATGCCTTCGTGGTGTAAGATTAGCACACTCGATGCGTATTCGAGAGATTCAGGTTCGAGTCCCGGAGAGGACATTGCTCATTTTTCTGTCTCCTGCTTCAAAATAACGTAATGACCGTGCAAGGGGAAATAACGAAATTAAATAAGAGTCTTTAAGAACTACTGAAAATTAAACGTTATTACCATGAGACTTGAATTTCAATTTGACATAAATGATGCACGGAATCCTGATAGTATACTTACTAAATGCACTGTTATATGACAATGAATAGTTCGAAATGTTCGAAAAAGATATAACTTTGAACATTTAAATCTATTATAGTAATCTTGATATTAAAATGTCCGAATCTGCACAAACTCTGACAATTTTCATAGAAAATACTTAGTTTTTCTCAATCATAACATTTTCACCATATTGATCACCTAAATTTTACAACTTGTATTAGATTCATAACTAATTACAAATCCATGCATAAAAAATACTTACTGAAATGATATTTAATTTAAATAATTTTTTTAATGTCGTGAAATTTTATATTTATCTCCCGAACAAATTAAGCAACTCTGTCTTAACACTGAATACAACTATGTACTTGCAAAGGCGATTAGGAAAAGTTCAACACAAATCTAATCTCTTCAAATTATTTTGCGAAAAACAGAGGCTAAGAGTAAGTCCGCAATAGTAAAATCGTTGAACACTACTAATTCCACCAAAGTTCAAATCCAACGAACAGGCTAGTCTGCATATTTTTTCGTGGTTCTGCCATGTGTAACGTAGATACAAAGCTTAAAGACAAGTCGTAGATTCCTTTAAATTTCCTCCATGGAACTATTTCTTCCCTTTGCTAAAAAGCATTCGTGTTTTTTGTTATACTCCAAATAACGCAAGTTAACTTCTCATCTTTTCTTATCCGTTAAACAACGTTCAGTCTTACAGAAAAGAGTTATTTATTAAAGGCTCATTCGTTACAATAAATATAGGTTTTTGGAGAACAAATTAATGGCGGAAAACTAAATGTATCTTCATTATTTGGAAATTTCCTTTCCTTGCGTTCGTTGCTGTAGTTAACAAAAGTTAAAACACTTTCCCTCCAACGTCATTAATACACCAAAGTTTCAAAAACCTGGCTAGTTTCCCTTCTTTTCCGTTTTCAATCCTACCATCTCCTCATCAAAACCTAGAAAGCATTACGTGAGAAACATTGCCTGGGCAATCGCGGACCACCAAATTCTTCTTTCCATTTCTCCCACCACTACAGAGAACCCGTTTGGCGGAATTGTTTTCCTTGATGAGTGGCGGCAGGAAAGTCCGGCTTTTTTTTTCTCCGGCTAGTGTGTGTGAGGGGAGGGATCCATTCTTACTGTTGGCTTGCTGGGCAGAACCGCACGTCCGTGGGATTGATCTCATTTACTCCCCCGACGTGTTCTGACTGCAACCACTTGAGCCTTGTGTTAATGCCCAACAAAGCTGACTCGGCTCCAGCTGGTGGCAGCAACACGCTTTCCAAAGTGTGTAGCTTTACACGACCGAGCGTTGAGAAGGGGTCATTTTTAGTCGTCATGGAGAAGATTCACGAGCAGGTTGTTAATAAATGAGATAAGAAAGCATATACGAAGACTGGTGTCTATTAAGAATTCAGCTCCTTATCCGTCGCATCGCAGTTTCATTTATTTCAGTTGCGCTTTTCAATGGATAATCTAATTTAATTCATTTATTCTGCTCTTGCAATCTAAATTTCAATTAAATAACTGACGAAATCTTACCTATGGCATTTATTAAGATGATTTGGGACGTGAGATAAAAATACACGCAAATGCGCGCACTTGAGCGGAATAAATTACACACCTGCAGCTCGGAGCTAAAATCTTACAACTATTGAGTCTCTCGAAACCCATTCTTTCCGAAATAGATTTCAAACAAATGTTGATGTTTTAAATTTGGGAAAAAAAATGAAGAGAAAAAAGAAAAAAAAAGGAAATCTGAAATGTTTCAGATTTTAAATTACGTCCAAAGGCGCGTTTTTTAATATTTTGTGTGTTACCTTTATTTATTAAATATCGTGTTTATCGCACCATAAAATTCAGTTAAAGAACAATATCAGGAAATAATTTTAAATTTAGCATATCTTTAGAATTTCCTATACACAGTCTCACGCGCTGGAGATAAAAATGTTTTTTCTGTACAACGTTGCCATTGCTCGCTTTGAAATCCTTGAGATTATCAATCAAAATTCGTTAAAATTTTACAAAATGTGAAATCGATAATAAAACAAATTCCAAATTTCAAATTTGGGCTTCCAAATGCCCTTCTTCGCAGTAGGATTACGTCATTCAAAATTCGGTGGCTCTAGGTACCGTCGTTTTATCACAATGTGAGAAACATGCATACATTTATGCACATTCTTCATTATTTAATTTCTTTAAATATGATACAGGGCTGCAATATTTAGTGGCAACAATTTTAAAAGTGAACCGACATTTAATGTTTCCGAAGGAAAATCGCAAAACGAAAACAATAGTGCTTCAGGGACTTTTGGACTTTTTAGCTTTAATTTGTTTCTAATTTCTGTTCTAAATAAGATACTATTTTATATGTTGAGTGCTGGCATTGCTTTCTTATAAGTTTCAATCTTCTAAGGGCATATTTCACTGAACTCTCTGCCCCTTCTAAGTGCATTCTTGAGGCTGCAAGTTTGTTGAGCGAACTTATTTATAACTTCAGGGAATAATTATAAATTTTTTGCGATTAGGTTAATCCTTAGGTTGAATTTAGGTTATTTTAACTATCGCGACTTTGAAAAATACTTCTGGGCGGTTAAATATTTATTTAATCAGATATTATAAAAGTTTCATTTTCCGGCTCTCGATAAAGAGAATTAATGCTTTCTCATAACGAATATTTCCTTCGAAAAATCACTTTAAATTAGTTGAACAGGAATCACCGAAGCTCCGTTTTTGCATATGAAAAATTAGAAGGGTTTGAATGTCGCTTTTTGCCAATTTCTTTGAGATAGGAGAAAAACTGATTTATTGTTCGATTTTAGACACACCATGTTTTTTTTATCAAAAGCTAAAAGACAAGACATGTAGATAAATAAAGTTTTTACCAGATTTACAAGAAGGGGTCCAAATCCAAAAATTGTTATAAATTACGAGAAAATGATTATTGAGACCACAATTTGCGCTGCAAGACGTGACACACATGCGCAAAGGATTTATATCCTGTGAGTCAGGATCCTAGCTTAGAAGCTATCCTAGAAAGTATTTTCTCTCTTCTTCCAGTATGTCTTAGTGGTGTATCGGTAACACACAAGGCGCGTATTCGAGAGGTCCAGTTTCGAGTCTGGGTGAGGACATTGCCCATTTTCAAGTCTCCTGCTTCAAAATATTGTAATGACTATACAGTGGTGCTCGAACTAAAAGGTAGTGGACGATAATTCGTCACCACTAGAATTTAGATATCGGGTCTTCTAATCCCCAGCCGCCTTTAAAAGGGAGAGGGCGTAAGGTATTTTCTCCCTCCTTACAGCATGCCTTCGTGGTATAAAGGTAGCTCAGGGCTTATTCGAGAGGTCTAGGTTCGAATCCCGAGGAGGGCACTGCACAATTTTCACATCTCCTGCTTCAAAATAACCTAATGACTCTACAAACTCATCAAGTTGAATGAATAAGCATATTCATCAAAATATAATGCTGACTGTGGTACAATGCCGACTTTATAATGAAGGGAACTTATCTGCTCTTTGATTACTTGATTGATGGACTGGCATTATACACCTAGATAATTGGGTTACATGTCCCTTACCAAAACAGCAAATGTACTTTTAGAAAATTTTCAAATAGTTCCAAATATATCTGAAAATATATGTAATTAATGAAAAAAGAAATAGGAAGCGGCGACCAAACACCATTTAAATTAACTAAGCAGTTAACTGCTGAGTTGTGTGGATTTGTGGTCAGAAATATCCAGTTAAGTTCTGAAAAATCAGAACTAAGTTGTTTGTTTCTGAGGAGAAAGAAAGAAGATATGAAAATCCGCAACTCCTCAACAAGTGTTATTCGTATATTGCGCAGCTGTCATGTTATGTGTTGTACATCAACCACCGGACTACAGCAGCGCCCCTAAGAACACCTCTAAGCTTAATATCTCAACCATTGGCCTCCTTCCATTTAGTGGTACATGTCATAATTCACTTTCGCATGGCCATTGACATGATTTAGAAGAAATCGTAATTCATTCAACCATTCAAATGATTACAATGTTGCTTGTACTAATCAAGATTTTCGTATTTCTACTCTAGTTGTAAATATCAATGATGGTGGCTTGCCACAGGGAAATGAGAGGGGTCTCAAGTAGAGAATTCCATATTGAATGGTATGTTAGAGAATATGTGCTCTAATGCTGTTTTGCTTGAACTTTCAGTACAGTCAGCTATTAGTTAAGCGGGAGTCGATAGAGACAAGATCTCACGTTCTCATTCATCGATCACACGTGGATGTTCAACAGCTTGAAGTCTGTTACCAACTTCACCACATTTCTTCCACTTTTCAAATTAACAAAGAGCTCGAAGATCCCGGACAAACAGAGCTGTTTCGACGATATTAGTGTCTAGCCTTTTTACCATTATAGTCTGTCCTTTCTTCAAATCACCTGAATTATTTATTATTATTTCCCATTACACGCAAAAGTAGTCAAAACAATTATGCCCTAACGTATGACAAATTTCACTAATAATATCGCACAAAGCACAAGGTTTCCAGCTCATTACAATTAGTCAATTTTTCACAGTCTACACTTCTTTTCTTATTTAGAGCAGATTGCCACCAGTGGCCGAGTGGTTAAGACCTCTGAATACTGGCAGTTTGAACTCAGGCTGGCTGCCCCATATGTAATACGAACAAATTTCTTTAAAACTTCTTCCATGGAGCTATTCCTCCACTTGGGAAAATATCTCTCACGTATTGTTTCATATTCAAATAGTTTAGTCTTATTCAGAGAAGTCATGAGAGAAACATGGGAGGATGTCTTCAAGCAAATATTTGTTGTGTTGTTTCTGTGGCTAAACTCATTAGTCTGACCTGATCGCAATAAGCACACAATTTTTAAGTGGCAAGGAGTTAAAGATTGAGTTTGTCTTTGGCATGGGCCTTGAGCTTTATATAACTGACACTACGACTACCCACATCCGCCCAATTTTTAAGGACTGCATCTTGGGCGATTGATCCCAGGGTCTCTCACCCCTCTTTCCTTACCACCAAACCAGTTAAGATGACTTTAGGCTTTTCGTATATTTTGAGTGCACTCCTGCCGCACAGACACTATATTTACAAATAGTCATACCTTCTCCGGAATTCGAACCTGACTGTTCGGTACTGTAGTAGTATTCTTTCTTCTTAGTTCTTTTCCTTCCATTCATTAGTTTTTTGCTTTTCTAATAAATATTTATAAGATTTTTGGAAAATCACCATTACATCGAAAAATTTTGTCAAGAGGTCGACCGGTAGTTCACATATGCATGTTAAATTCGCTTCAGCAAATTTCAAACATCGTGCTTCATTAAAAAGCCAGATTGATTGTTCCTTAATTCTCTGACACTAGAAACAGAGGAAGGAGTGTCTTCGGCGTTTGTAAGAAGGAATTCTCGCATGCAAAGAACAGAGGGATTTCCTATTGATGACCTTTTTTCTTCTTCTTTGCAGGTAGCCTCAATGAAAAAATCTAATAAATAATAATATGCACATATTTTCTGTCAGCGCGTTGAAGTCGAATAACAGAAAGTATTTTTCGTAATGTCTTTCAAATGATTTATTCTACCAGGAGATTGCATAGGTTTGTCAGCTATTTTTTATTGAATCAAATTTGGTAGTGTCATTTAAGAGGAATTTAAACATTCCCTTCATGTAAAATTAACAAAAAACATTTCTTTATAGCATTAGAATATTACAAACTCTAAAAAAGAGGATAGCAATGATATTCAGTTTACAAAATATACTTTTATACTGAGAAATGTTCAAATTTCTTGTGTTAACCTAATCAGAAACTGCTTAGAAAAAAGAAAAAAAAATATATCATATTGGACATATTCTGTTTTTTTTAAATAATAAAAATTAACAGAGTAGTTAAAACACAGACTTAGAATTCCCCGATTCGTACTGCTTGCGTATTTATTATACAGTAAATTTAAACAAAAAGATAGCATTCTTATAAAAATATTGCATTAAAAAGAATGTCAAATTTGATTAAATTTCTAAATAATATACCTACATGTTTAGGACACAATAAAAAAGAAATAAAAAACACGAAAGCGCAGTATACTTTTACTACGATCCATAACTATGCTGTGTCTCCATAAGAATAATCTAGTCAAGATTATCATCTTTATCATCAACCCATAACCTAAAACTCTGACCGCAATGGATTCTACAATTCAAAGCGGCCTTTATCGTGGGCAGTGAATCTGAGCTTAAAATTTATAACCCCAGTAAATTCTGTCTGCTAAACCTAAAACTCAAAACAAGACTTTAGTGAGGGATTTGGGTTACTGCCAGAAACAATTCACTGCACGACATGGGGGTAGAGAATAAAGATTTCTACGCTCCGGATTTTAATGTCCGCACGCATTATGTGGAACAAACTCAAACTGAGGCTTATTATTCAATTCTATGATAATGCGTAGGTTTCGTTTAATATCTAAGTTGGCGGTCCTGACAAGCTTCTTCGTTGTCCTGGAAATGAAACATTGCAAGCAGACCGGACAGGAAGTACCTGCTCTTGACCATAATGATCATTCTGTCTCAGGCGTTGGCAGGACCCGGAAGATTTTGTACCATTCAGATAACGAATAACGTATGTTTAACAATAATGCCTATTAAACCAGCTGGTGGATATCATTTTATTAATTATGTAATAAATTTTAAAAATGCTAATACCACAGAATTGTATCAAAATATTTAAAAACCGTTTAAAAATTTTTTTCTCCATTAATAAAATCAGCACCTGAATTCCATATCGAAATTTCTCAGTGTGCTGCATGCAATATTTTTAACTTAATGTATGATGTCTGTTAGAATTTGTAACATTTGTGGTGATGTATTGAACATTTTAATTAAATAAAAATTCTAAGTTCTGAAGACGTTTTGATAAATTTTTAGCTTATTTTAACATTTAACTAAAAAATCTATCAAATTTAAAACAGAACAGCGTTCTTAAGGTTATTAATCAGCGATATCAAAATCGTTTTGAGGAAACACCAATAACAGAGGCCGGTAACTGAAATATACTTCAGTTTTAAACTTTTGAATAGATTTTTGGATTTGTTTTTAACATAAAATGATATAAATCGGGAAGCAACAAAACATTAGTAATACAGTATTATTTACGTTTAATTTAAGGATTTTTTGGGCTAACAGACAGAGCATTGTCAGGATTTAGAAAGTAAATAAAGATCGATTAAAAGTAAATGAAAGATTACATAGATAGGCTAAGACTGCAAATAAAGTCCTTTAAAAAATTATACTGTAACGTTTTGTTGCAGCATTTAAAGAAATAACTGATGAGCTTCTTAATAAAATATATATTTTATTCTCAGTTCGCGGAGATACAATTAAATACAATTCTATCGTTACATCATTCCACTCAGTTCACTATTACATTTCTTGATAAAAATTTACAAACGTCTACAAAATGGTAAAATTTTCAGAATAACTTTTCTAAACATTTTCTTGACGTTGCTCAGCAACGGTTACATGATGGAAAATATGGCATTGCCACTCCAGTTTCGAAGACAATAAATATGATTCTTTGCGAAATAAGAAAATATTACAAGATCGATAAAACTGAAGGTTTTCTAAAACATTTAAAAACACTTTGGTGGTTACTACCGCGTTAATCTTGGTTTGAAAAATTAAGAACCTTAATTTCTTATTTGTACGCTATGCAGAAAGCTCAAGACCGAACCGCAATTGGTATATTAAAGTTTAAAGTAATAATCTAAGAAAAAATAACTAAATTTATATTATCAGTTTATGTAAAAGGGCCGCAATTTTTTAAGCAGTTGACTTTTGGTTTCAGTTGAATCCATTTACTTGTTTAAGTAATTACGCCAAAGACATAAAGATGCATATGCCTAAGAACTTCTCAAGAAAACTGGCTCATATTCACGTAAAACATGGGAAATAATGCAAAAATACTCATGAATAATACTTTTGCCAGGATTTAAATCCAAGACAACTACCACTATTCAGAAAATTCTAAATCTTAGTTCAGTTATAGATAATGCAAGGGAAGCCCTTAGTTCAGTTATAGATAATGCAAGGGAAATCAAGTAATGTTAAAAATTAGAATAAAGTATGCCTACCTGAAACTAGGCCAACTTTTGATGGATATTCTTTACTAGTGTTTCAGTATTCTGTATAAAATCTGAGTTTCACAGTACCGGGAGCGCAGAAAACTTTATTTAAATCATGACTCTTCAATGGGAGAACCATTTGTAATTCCACAAATATCCACAATTTAATCTATTTCGGATTATAATGAGCTCCCTATATGCTCTGTGAACTCAGATGGTGAGGGAACTCACTGTGGCTAGAGGAAGTTAACCATCAAATGTACTGTGAGTGACAAGCTGCATGAAAGGAAACGAAGGCAATCAAGTGAAACGCTGTGCCTCACAAGCTAGGAATACAAAATGCTCGAGGTTACGACGATGCAGAGATCAGACGACTGGACTACCAACGACAGGATCTGAATTATTCTTACTCAGTTTGGTCTGGAGGCGGTTCTAGACGTGTTACAAATTGAAGGAAACAAAAACACGCGCACTAAGTCTTACAACGTCTGTGAAAGACATCAGTGCAATTGTCCGCGAATCATAAAATATTACAGAATCAGGTGCTTCATTCTTATATCACGTTGCTTAGGAGTGTAATCGATAATAACTTACACCCAGTGGATGATAATGCACTGCTGATATATTATCTTAAGAGCGAAAGAATCAGTAGATACAGTTGCCCACTTATTCTCCGGACATCAATACATTTTTAAATAACATGTGTGGAACGCATTTGAACGTAAACGGATTGTATTACTGCAGCCCTCTTTTCATGATGCTATCCATTGTAAATATGTTTTCATATCGCAGTAACTCTTGGGTAATATAATACACAGCACTGAAAATAGCTGTGAAGCTTGTATTTTGGCCAGATAAGGTCATACTTCTTTTTAATTTTTTTCGGTATCTGTTCAAAACATTGCAACACCAGGTTTTATCAATCTCACTATATTTCACCTTTCTTTTTTCTTATTTAAATTTAGTTTTTTTTTTGCAGGAATAGGCACTTCTATATTTTAAAACTATGTCAAGCATGGCAAAGTAAAGATCTTGTGCACGTCCCGTATTCTCAGCTGCAAAATCATTCAAGTTATACGAGTTTTTATAAATGTTACTTTAATTTTTGCCGTTAGTATAATTTCGACCAAAATCTTTAGATTTTACGTTCTATATCTTATTGTTAAATATTCTCTTCGAAACAAACTTATTTCCGAGTAAAAAAGTAGTTATCCAGAAAAAGAAAAAACAACATTCTGACAGTCAGTGTCATTTGATTCCGGAAGCCATTGCCTTTAGAGTGGAGATTCTTTTCGTTAACAGACAACAAGAAGTGAGGTCTCGAACAACAACTGCAACAAAAACGAAATGTAATTGCTCGTTGCCTTTAACCTAATCTCGACAAGAGGTTCGAGAGGGCATTTTTGCCACCAACTTTCTTCTATCGATTGATTTCACAAAAGTTACAAGCGGAATGACCGAAGAAAACAAAATCAAGCCGAGATAGCTATGATAAAAATAAACAAACCTAGTAACAAAGATTTTGTCTTACAGCCTCTAGTACGATTTCTGTTTTACCTTTAAGGAACCGAGCAAAGAATAAAGAAGGTGGACAGAAAAGTAAACGTACAGAAAGATTGGGGGGGGGGAAGAAAAAGCAAGAATTCAACCAACGTGCATTGACTAAAGCGGAAGAAAGATAAATAAAGAATGACATCCCCTTTTCCGCGATCATTCTGTTCATTTCCCTTAAGGGAAATACACGTTCCGCACGTGAAATGAAGGAAAAAATGCTCTCTAAAGAAAGAAATGTTAATTAAATAAATTGAAGACAATCGCAATCGACACATTCCTTAAAGTACCTTATTTGATGAGTTCAGAAAGTTTTTTAAACATGAATTGTTTTCTTGCTATTTCAGCCCACTGTCTTAGTTCGAAGTGTTCGGATTTTATCCAAGCGGAGATTAGATTAAAAGGCCTTCAGATGGACTTAAATGGAGTTAAAACAATAGAAGTTTGGAAAAGTTTTTAGGTATTCGGTTCTTCTGAACTCTTGTTTTGGATTTTCTTCTTTTAGAATTTTGAGTCGATGGTAAAGCGCAACGATGTTTTCAGTTTATGCAATGTTGAATGCATGATTGAAATATCCAGTCTTCTACATACGTTTTTGTATTATAATATATAATGTAAAATTAACTAAATTAAAATACGTCATCTGTAATTTTTAACTAAAAACATACAACTAATCATGTAAGTTTTTAATGTAATTTAATGTATATTTTAATGTAAATTTTTAATCGGTTTTTAATGCATACGTACATTTTTCTGATAAAAAGATTTATGTTTCTGTTGTTCGTACTTGAGCAAAAAGAACTGATGTAGACGCCAGATGACTTCCTTGTACGGCCTATTAAGTTATACACATTTTTGCTGCATTTCATTTTAACTTATTTCCTCGAATTTCATTAGAGATATATTTCTCATCCAGTCAATTCAGTTCTCACTTGGAGGCAAGACAAAAATACAGCTTCATTTAAAATAGTGAAATACAGGAAAACATAAAATTTTAAATAAATTAACTAGAGTTAAAACATTTTGCGGCAAAAAGGCACTGAAGTTGGTGCAGAAACTGACTTAATTCAATATTCTACTAAGGTTTCGAATGTAAAATATGGCGGCTTTGTTAGGTTTAGTAGCATTTTAAGAACCTTGAATTTGTTGATAATTCTAAAGCTATTGCATGCAGATTAACTAAAGGCATAAAACCCTTAACAGGAATACAGGAACAACATAATTCAATCACTTTTAAAGCACAAAATGCGCAATTTACCTTCATAGAAGAATAAAAACTGAGCTCAATGAGCCAGGTGACAGAGCCGAGTAACAGAGCCAGGTAACAGTATGTATATATATAATTTTGATGCCGCCGATTGAAACCAAAAAGGGAAGTTATAGTAGTCCCATATAAAACCACATCTTATAGTAGTCTCATGTACAAAGTTTCAACGTTCTGAGGCTGCTGGTTTTTGAGTTATGCGAGATACATACATACATACTTACGTAAAGACGTCATCAAAAAAACCTCTTCTGAATCCACTTTAAATCCGTTTTGAAAAAAATCCGTTTTGTTTGTTCGAGTCCTTTATTCTAACCATACGTACAGATGTCACGCAAAAATATCATTTAAATGGATTCGAGAGCTGTCAAAATGGATATTTCTGTTGAAATATGGTACTGAAATTTTTCGCACTTACAATAATTCCTTTACTTCGTACAAGGAAGTAAGAAGGAAACATGATCCTACAAGCTGTCTCGCAAAATTGAGAAAGTGCAAAAAGCAGAGATTTAATCATTATATTTTTATAACGAGAAATTCCAAAGCTGCTGCAAATATGTGTGTATACACAAAGAGGATTTATTTGTATAATTTAATATGTATTAAAGAAGTAAAGTAATGTAATACATGGAAATAAAACAATTCATATCATAAAAATTGGATCGTTGGAAGCATACAAATGTAGGTTGGCAATAAAAGGAGAGGTTGACATAAAAAAAGCTCATAAAAAATAATTAATAACATATTAACGATACGTGACAAAACTGATGAAACAAGCGTTATGAAGTTTCACTAGTTTACAAGAACAAGTCCTCTCAAACTCTACTTAGTTATTTACTCATAACTAGGCACTTAAAATCACTTATTAACTCATGCCTAACAGAAATACAATAGAACATCTAATCACGAAAGCCTCTCATTACGAATTATCTGAATAAAAACATCTCAGAGGACGAAGTATGTTTCGAATTACAGCACTCAAGTTTGCAATGAATGATTTTCAAAGGGATTTTGAAGTAACCTCTGATAACAGAATCAGCATTGAGGATTTTAAGAAAGATCATATCAGTATTTTCCGTTACTGAACTTTCAATAACAAAAGCCTAGCAGCAAGTCGTTTGCAAGAACAGATGTCCGACGTGTACTTTGATTATGGTTTTGTTTTGTTATCTTTAATATTGTTTTTTAGGCAGAATCATGGGCTTAACAGTGATTGCAATGAAGACATGAAGTAATTATTAGAGGACCATAAAATGAGTTCAAAAACAAAGAAATAAAATACACTGCTGGCCACCGTAAATGTAACATCCTGAAGGAAGCATGCAAATAACATGACATTTACAACATGCATTAGCGGAGGTGAGATATGCAAATGATTAGAATTTCAGCGCCGATGCACATCACGCCCGCCACGCGCAAAGCGCTATTTAAGGCTTGGAGTTTTCGACGATTTCAAGTTCGGCAATTGTGTTTTTCTTGTGCTTTTTTCAAAAAAAAAAAAAAAAGATGATCAATTATGCCTCGTAGTAAACAGCAATCATCGGTTGATCAAGTATCCGAGTTCGACAGAGGAAGGATAGTGACGTACCGATAGTGTGGATTATCTTTCAGGGAAATTGGTAGTCGTGTTGGACGAAACCAAACAACTGTAATGCGGATATGTGACCGTTGGATGCAGGAGGGTACGACTGACCAACGTGTTCGATCGCATCTACCTCAGTGCACCACTTCACGTGATGACAGGAACATTGTGCGCATGGCAGTAAAGGATCGCTCAGTCACATCACGAACAATAGCACAGCACATTCAGTCTGTAACGCATTATCCAGTGTCTGCGCGTCCATTCGACGCCGTTTACAGCAGAGTGGTCTGCCTGCAAGATGTCCATTGCTTAGTCTACCCTTGACGCAGAACCACAGACGTCTCCGCCGCCAATGGTGCGATGACAGAAGGATGTGGACAGCAGAATGGAATGAAATTGTCTTTATTGACGAGTCACGCTTCTGTCTGCAACGCCACGATGGTCTGATTCGAGTCTGGCAAAACCGTGGAGAGAGGATGCTGAACAGCTGCGTTATGCACCGCCACACTGGTCCCGCATCGGGTATTATGGTATCAGGCGGTATTGTATATCACTCTCGCACTCCTTTAGTACGCCTTGCCGGTACTTTAAACAGCCAGCGCTACATCATACGAATACTTTTATGAAGAATATTCAAATTAACTCCAATGGAAAATTATTTGTGATATATTTTCAGCAGATTAATGTATATGACGCAAAGACGCTATATCTCCACCAAATCGAACGTATAACTTAATTTTGTTGGCTAAACTTTTATCAGAGATTATTAATCACCTGCAAAATTATACATTTAGGGTAAACAAGGATAATCGATTTAAATTAGATTTAAATCGATTTAAATAAATCTTTCATAAGGGCCGTTATTCAAAGATTAACTGAAATTTCAATTATTCTGAATTTCTTAACTGAAAGTATCTGTTTGTAAAGTTCTCCACCAAAAAACGTTCTTAATAAAGTTAGAAATACAAACATGAAAGCAGTATCGTTAGTGCAGGTAGTAATCACCATCCAAATCTATGATTCTGGAAGTTTTACAAAGCCTTCGGCAGAAAATCTTGGTGGCCGCGAGTCCCAAAACAGGCCAACCTCATTTCGGACGTCCTTTGCAGAATGAAAGATAGCACCAGTGGGACGTATCTGCAGGTGTGAAAAAAGATTTAAATCCGAAAGAGCGCTGTGGAGGTTATATGTAGACGCATGTGGTTTTGCATTATCGTGATGAAACATTACCTTCTTGCGTCAGAACTCAGTTCGACGTCTTTCCTTGATAGCAGAGTCAACACGGACTAGCATCTCGCTCTACACCTTACTGTCGAGGGTTTTACCTTTTTCCAGATACACATTTTGTATAATACCAGAATCATCGTCCACCACTTTTTTTAGTTCGGGCGCCATTGTAAAGACATTAGATATTTTTTTAAGCAGGAGCTGAAGAAATGGGCAATGCTTTCGCAGGGACAGGAACCACGGACCTCTCGAATTCGGGCCGAGCGAGATGACCACTACACCACGAAGGCATGCTAATAAGGCGTGGGAAATACCTTATCTACTTCCCCTTTTAAACGGCGACTGGGAATTAGGGAACCCAATTGCCAAATCCTGGTGTTGGATTATCATTATCCACCACCTTTTTTTAGTTCGGACGCCACGTGCAGAGACATTAAGTATTTTTTGAAAGCAGGAGTCATGGAAAACGAGCAGTGCTTTCGCCGGGACTCGAACCACTGACCTCTGGAATACGCGTCGAGTGTTCTGACCACTACACCACAAAGACATGCTAACAAAGCGGGAGAAATACCTTATAACCTAACAAAGCTTTTCGTAGTTCAACCATTCAACATATTGTGCACCCTTACGTAAGTAGAGCTTCAGTAAGATAGGTTTGACTGAATTTGTTTTTACCTCCCTGTTGCTGTATCTGTGAGACACTGTTTTCTGAGTATTTTGTCCTCAGTGCATTTCAGAAGAGTAGACATTGCTTATCTTAAGGTCAATAAAATCAATGCTCTAGAATAAAAACACGATAATCGAGTGAGGGTTCCTTTGATAGAAAATTTATGTCCACAGAGAATTATAAAAATAATGAAATGCCTCTTAGCATTACCGTACATTAAGAATCTTTCAATGGAAAGGCTGTGGTAATGGTACTTAGAAAAGAAAGAAAAACATTGTCATGCCTGTAATTATGAATTGACGATCGACTAAACAGACGAAGCACAATTTTTCTGCTGCCTAGAAATGTAAGTTTTGAAATTAGAATAAATCTCAGAAAGAAGTATTTTTTGAAAGTTAAAACGTGCTTTACTTTTAATATGTTGAAAATACCAAGCGAAAAACTTGGAAAGGTCTGAAAAAAATAGGATAAATTGTTAAAAGTTCTCAATATCCTTGATTTTTCAGCCAAAGAAAAAGTGAACTTTAAATTGGGAATTGTCAAAGTGTATTGTGCACTTTTCTTGAAAAAGGAATTATAATTAATAACGAACAGATAAATAATGCTAATGTTGCAAGGAAGCACAACAATGCCAGGAAATCGGCAGACTTGAAATTGCTTTTCCAAAATGGTTTTAAGCTAAAAAACGAAAATGTGTTTCTATTTATAGACCTTTTTTTCACTAATTTCGCTAAATGCCTGAAGATAACTAAATAGCAGCTAACAGATGGAGGAAAGAAACCCGGCGTTGTCATCAGAAACTGCCTGGTGAGAAGAAAAAGACAGATCACCATGCAGCTGATAACTGCATAAAAGTCTGGCTGCTAAATATATGTAAAAGGAGCCCAGAATTTACTTCTGACATAGCAAGAAGAACTCCTGGATAACAAGTAATATTTTTACTGATGTCCTTTTGAAATGGGACATAGAACTCAACAGTGAAAAGATAGCTTTTTTAACCAGATATGTAGCAAATACACGTCTGAACTCTTTCTCAAAAACATAAATGGCTTTTTCTGAAAATGCAACTTCAAATATTCTTTTAATTTTAGGGCATTTTCAAAATCTTTATATGTCACTTCAGAAAATTCGTAAAATAATGAACTGAATTGAATTTTGTGAAAATACAAGCTTTACGAAGAAGATAAGTAAATGGATAGCTCTGATAAAGGTTACGATTCTGATAGTTAATATAGAGGATTAACCCGCGGGAAAGAGCGTGGGGTGTATCATACCCCAAGTCTACAAAAATGTGGAATATTCCTATCTTGTGAAACAGAAATGAACTACATTCAGTAGCTGAGTTTGTAGTAGTGAGTGACTTTCAGAACCGCTTTTCCGTTGCCTGTGTGTTTCAAAAAATATTTGTCGGTATTTTATTGCATCTGGGGTGTGACACACCCCATGCGCCTGTCCACGTAAGTGTTTTCCTGACTGAATATTTATTTTAAAAACGTAACAGTAAATATTTCTAATCGCAAGCGATTTTAAAGTAAGATTTCTAAGCGCATTATGGCAAAAAGAATGATTCCGTATGAGCTGGAAATGCAGCGGCTGTGAGACTGATTAGAAGAAGATTACATTTCGCAAACTGAAGATGAAAAATAGGAATATTTTCTACACTGTTTGGTTTCGAAAAAGATAAAGCATTAATTTCTTATGTTCCTAAAAAAACTGTTTTCATGCTTTTAACATTACATAACGATGATGCTATCGATGACACTACTGGAGAAAAGAAAACGCCAAAAATTATATATTTTTATAATACGACTAAGGAAGCAGTGGATATTGTGGATAAAATGGCAGCAAGTTATTCAGTTGCCAGAATAACAAGGAAGTGGTCAATGGTAATTTTCCTTTCTGCACTGAATGTTGCTGCAACAAATACTCGAATTATATTACTTTCAACTGTTAATCCACCAACCAGATACAGAAGCAGATGTCTGTTTTTGAGGGACTTGCCATTACAAGTAATAAAAAAATATATGAAACAACTATCAGAGATTGATACTTTACCAAGAAATTTACGTACTGCATGCAAAAGAAAAGCAGAAGTTTCGAGAAGTAATTCAAAGGAATATTCGAAATTCGAAGCAACTAAGTATAAAAGTTGTGAGGATGTCCTAGAACCAAGGACAGAAGACCGCGAATGCTATATTTAAAATGTGAAAAACCTTCTGTGCTAAGAACACGTGAATGAATTTTGTTCAAACTGTAAGCAAATAAAATAAGTTGCATTGTGTATTAGAGATGCAATAAAACTTAGAGGTATATGTACGGTGACCAGACGTCCTTTATTTCAGAGGACAGTCCTTTTTTTGAAGGCTCTGTCCTCTAACTGTATTTATTTCCTGAAATAAGCATATTGTCCTTTATTTTGAGAAATCGTCGCAAAATCAAATTTCTCAAATTGGTTTTCTGCAACTCTAGATCGGAGCACCCGCAACGTATTTTTCTAAATGCCAGCCGAGCCGTACGCTAACAAATACGCAGTCGGGCCGGAGCAATGCTTGCTTCTCGCGTTAGTACCACCACCCCATAACTAGGGACTGCTTAGCAAAGTTGTATGTAAACTTACATACAGCTTTGCTGCTTAGTTTCTTTAATCTTTGTGTTCAATCTCCTTCTACGGTTTGTGCGCGCGGCACGTCCTTCGTTCAATGTTACCCAAATATTGTATTTTACAGCTTTTAGTTTACTCAACGGTAATCAATTTATGACTTACCCTGGTCCTAGCTCCTAGGTAAGTTTGCTTTGTATTTTCAGTTTTGATATTTCGGTATTATCTAACTAAATTTTATAGAAATCTTGACTTTTACCATTCATGGCGCCTAAAAGAAAGTGCACTTTCAACCAAGCATTGCAGGAAGAATTTCCTTTCATAAAAAAAGGAAAATCGGATAGCGATGTCAGATGCAGTAAATGTTTAGCCACTTTCAACATTGCAAATAGCGGCAGATCAGCAATTAATCAGCATCTTCAAACTTCAAAACACAAAGATGCGGATAGGCAGGCTTCGACGAGCAAATCTTTAAATGAATGTTTTGTTAATAAAAGAGATAATGACACCCAAAACGCGTTAGCCCTAAAAGAAGCATCGTGGTGTTATCATTCAGTTCAACACAATTATTCATTTAGATCTAGTGACTGCTCCTCCAAACTAATTAAGAAGTGTTTCGAAGAAAAATATTCTTGCGCAAGGACAAAAACGGAATCAATTATTTGCAATGTCCTCGCCCCATATTCATTTGAAGCGATCAAAAGTGACCTAAGCGAAACAAATTATATCACCATTTATTCTGATTGTTCGAATCATGGCAACACCAAATTATGTATAATTCTTGTCAGATATTTTTTATCCAATTTTGGAGTTAGAGTAAAAGTTTTGAATATAAAACAGCTTCCCGGTGAAAATTCCTTTATTTTGACAAATTGTATCAATGAATCGCTGGAGAACTATGGGGCCACCAAGAAATTGGTAGCCTTGTGCGCGGATAATACAAATGTTAATTTTGGTGGTTCTCAAAGAAGAGGAAAAAACAATGTTTTATACAAAATGCAACAATCGAGCAAAAAGAAATTGATTGGGGTTAATTGTGCAGCCCACATATTCAATAATTGCATCAGCACTGCGGTCGATTGCCTTCCGATAGATATTGAAGTGGTATTGGTAAAAATTTACTCACATTTCTATATTTACACAATACGAGTAGAAATATTGAAACAATTTTGTGATGAGGCAGAGGTCCAATACAAAAAGCTACTTGGCTACAGTAAAACAAGATGGTTAACTCTTCTGCCAGCACTGGATAGAGTTTTACAACTATTTGAACCCTTAAAGGCTTACTTTTTAAATCGGGATAAATGCCCAACAATACTTAAAACTTTTTTCAATGGGGAATTATCAGAGGAATGGTTATTTTTTGTTCATAATCAAGCGTCAGTGTTTCATCAATATATTTTGAAGGCTGAAGGTCAAGATATTTCAATGTGTGAAACATCGTTACTTGTTAAGGAATTAAAAACTAAGCTAAATTCAAGAAAAAATGAGAAGTTTGTTCCAATAGTGATAAAGAAAACGTTATCAAAAGTGCAAGATATGCAATCTACACAGTTTATCTCTGAAGCTTGCACGTTTTATCGAACATGCATTGAATATCTAAGCAATTGGGACATGTGTTTCAATGAAGCAGAAGTTTTGCGAGAAGTCCCTGTGTTCACTTTGCGAGAAGTCCCTGTGTGGTCGAAGGTGGAGGCAAGTTACATTTTCATATCAGAACAATGTTCGGTCGAAATATCCGACGGTGAATTATCTGACGAAATTACCCTCGTAAAAAATTACATTACCAATGAAAAAATTGACGAATGGAGGCAAAACAGCAAATCCTGCCACCTAAGGTGGGTGGAGATATTTAATCACTTTAAAGCGAATCATATTGCCTTCAACAATACTTGTAAACTCATTGAGTTTGCTTTATGTCTACCTGGAACTAATGCTCCCGTCGAAAGAATATTTTCATTAGTAAATATGTGGACCAGTGACAAAACCCAATTAAGTGTTAGAACATTACAAGCCAGCATAGCTGTAAAATTTAACATTGAAATGAATTGCCTTGAATTTCAAGACTTTTTGAAGCATGAACCGGCCCTTTTGCGAAAAATCCATACATCTGGAAAGTATGAGCAATAAATTATTTAATATCCTATATTTACATATTACATTATTTAAAACTCGTTGAACATATTAATGTCTGCTTCTATTGTTTTAATAAACCTTTTGAATTACTAAGTTTTTTGGAGTTTTTTTTATCAGCAGGCGTCCATAAATGATCGCAATATTTGGGATAATTTTGACCCTGCCCATCCCCAATCCCCATGTCACAATTTGTCACACCTTGGAAGACCCCAAATTAACATTTGTGACGTCACACGAACGCACAAACCCCCACCCCTAACACAAAATTATTGAGCACGAATTTAAATTACCATAACTCCCCCCTCATGTCACGTTACAAGTGTCCTTTATTTTCTCCGAAAAAATATGGTCACCATAGGTATATGTTTATTTTGTTATTATTTTCATTTGTCTTAATTTTAATTCTCTAAGCTTTTTTTGGAAATAAATGTTTTGTAACTTAAGTCTTATTCGCGTATTATAAAAGAAAAACAGCTTTAAAACCAAATAAAACTGTTTTTAGCGTATTTTAAACTTTGGGTTGGGTAACTTTTCTTGATGCGCCCTCCGCCGGGTTTATCTCTTAAAATCAATTAAAACAATTTTGGAAAATGTTGCTTCTGTTTTACACAAGACTCCGAGGAATTGCAAACTATACTTAATACTTCATACATCAGTGAGAGAAGTTATGGATATTCAATTTTAGAATATGTGTCAGTTTACAACAATATTGAGACAACGTGTATAAAAATTGGCTATGAAAATGTTGTAAAGGACTGCGGAAACTGACACCGAAAGTGCTACAGAAAAAACGAACGACATGCCATCTTCAATTTAATCTAGAAAAGCGTTGCAAATTCTGAGAATTCTCGAAATGAGGTGCTGATCAAAAACGTTTTCCTTAAATTTATAGAACTGAGAATAAAATTGAAAAACTGCTGTTGGAACATATAAAACAAAGATATATAAAATATTTATTTGTAAACGATAAAATTTCATCAAAAAATTGTAAAATAAATTTTGTTGAACATTTTAAAATAAATTTCGAGATTGTTTAAATAATTTAATTTTAACATTAATTTTTTATTATTATTTTAGATGTCATATAGACGTTGTCTCAATATTGTTCTGAATTGACACATAACTGAATTCGTTGTTATTTATTATTTTACTTGTAAAGATTAAAGCAGATATCAAAATATGCTGCACACAAATGTTGGAGCTTTTAATACTTAAGAGTTTGTGTTTATGTTCCTAGTTCAATACCAAATGATAAGTCAATAATTGGATAAACAATTCTCAATAACATGAATGTGAAAAGTTTGTGACAACATGATAAACACAATATATATACTGTAAAACTGGTGTTCAAATCAATAGTAAATAGTGGTATAGTTTTTTAGCTCCAACAGAATAATTAAATAAATGCGTTGTGTACATATATTGGGTCCAGTGTTTTTTTTTAAAAGTGAAAACATTACAAGAAGTTAAAATTAACTATAGCATTTATTTAAGATACTTTGAATTAATACAGAGTGGTACATGGTGGGCGGTTAAGTGGAAAATATAAAAGGTATATCATACCCAACCCAACAGGGAATTTAACATTTCAGAATACAGACGACATTGACGTTCCAATTAGAAGTTCCAAAACAGGGATGTAGTACTGATGAACACAGAGATACATTGTGGGTAGAATTTCCTTCATTTCTAGAATGGAAAAAAAATAATGTTAGATATGTTTAGTCATTTTCGTCGCCCTCCTTAGTATCCATCTCTCGTCTATTTCTTCCGACATCGATGTTTCTCTGATAACGCCGACACTTTCAGCTCCGTCTCCTTCCGTTAAAATGGCTGCATGTCAAACTCCCGTCAGACCTCCTCGTCAGCAGCTCCCAAGCCCTTTTTACTCGAAACGCCAAGACCGCTTGATTGGCGATTTTTGATGGTAGTATAACCGCCAACAGTCCGGCAACCTCAGGGGAAAAACACGCAGGAAGGTGCAGCTCCACATAGAAAGAGCTTCCTCATTTGGCGATCATCGCTGCTAGCCTCGCAAGGGGTCCCAATCCAACATATGAATAACCTGCAAGTAAGCAAAAAACATCGCGCCAACCAGACCCTACGGCAGAGTTAGTAATGTAGAAACTAGCCTCTCCGCAGGGTGCAATTTTTCCAAATGTTGACAGAGGTTTCACAGACGACCGTCTAACGGGCGAAGAAATCGAAAACAAGGTCGTAAATCTCTTTGGAAGGGCAACGGACTGAATCGAAGTTTTGAAGGGATAAGAGTAAATTATAGAATTTACAACAATTTAACTTCAATACTGATAAGTACTTAAATAAAAATATAATAATTTCACAGATAATTTTCTTGGGTTTATTCCGACACCAAACACGACCACCATAGTAAGAAATAAAAATTACTTCAGTTAAAATACAATAATCAAGTATGAAAATTTTTATATATTCTCCACAACACCAAAACGACCACCAGAGTCAGAAAATATGGATCCCAAATTTAGCAGAAAAGGGGGCATAACAGAAAAACTTAAATTAAACTTTAAACACCAACTTGTGTAAACAAAACTTTAAAAAGATTGACCTTAAGGATCAACTTATCAAGAGATTAACATTAACAACCAAAGTTAAGAAAAATAATAAACTAAACAGAATTTAAATAATTAACCAACCAAAAGTAAAGAAGAAAAATTAATTACACAAGCAACTTAAAATCAGCGTTAACCAAAACTGTCAAGAGAACAAATTAAATGACTACAATTACTTTTAAACAAACCAAAGAACTTAAGTTCAACTACAAAAATTAAAACAAATTAAACTTTAAGTCTGAAGCAAAATAAGTTAAACATTACCTTTAAAACAACTTAAATCACAACTGAAATAAGTAATACATAACACAAATCGTCATCCATTAAACTCAGCCGTATAGCAAGCTCAATACGTTTGAACGGAAGTAACTTTAATAAGCGACGGGTACTGTATATCATAATTGTACATTTTGTGGGGAGGGAAGGAGAAAAATGTACATTTGAATAGAGAAAGGGCCCTCAAAATGAAAATTCTCCAACTCAGAAGTATATGCAACCGCAAACAGTCGTTAAAAATGTTAGAAACATTGTGGTGATGTAATAAAAAGTTGAGAAAAGCATTTAGCTAAAAGCCGACTAGAAGCATATATGATTTCTAGAAAGCTGAAACACACTCTTAGTATACACGCAAATTATTTCAACCCCGTGCAACAATTGTTACATGCTAAGATGGAGTTTTATGAACTGAATTCTTTCATCAAGACATCGATTCCGCGTCAGCTACTTTACGAACATTTCGCATTTAGAATAGGTCCAATCACTGTTAAACGATTTTGAAAATCATAATGAGACTTGAAATAACAGGATCAATGGATGTTTTTCCTGGAGAAAGAAACAACCCCGTCTTTATACAGGCACTGGGAACACTGTGGTTGAAACTTTAACGCTAGTTCTAGTGTTTTGTCTTGAATAGCAGAGGAAAAAAATTGAGTTTTTCTGCTAAGTAATTGTACCATCATTTAATTACGTCACACACAAAGTTTTTGACTTTTTTGATGACTGGTAACTACTGTAGAAATTTCTGAATACAGGAAATTTATAATTCCGAAAAATCGTTTGAGCAATATCTGCATGCTATGTGCAATATTCAATGTAATTATAAGAAATGTCACATATCACAGTCACATATTTCTACCTGGGAACATAATTTATCTGATCACAATATTTTTATCCTCGTCCTGTTCATAAATGCTGCTGATTGCTTGAAATAATACATACGTCTTTTTTTTGGCAGATTAGAAATTGTAAAATGATGAATTATTAATCAGTTAAGTCGTTCAGTATGCTGCGACATTTATTAAGTAACCAAAAATCATTCAAAGATAACAATAATAAACATAATAACAGGAATTCTTTTAAATATAATTAAAACTAAAAATACAGAACAATATAGCAAACGGTTTTACCAATTTTGAATAATTTAAATATATTAATTACTGTTTGATATACATATAAAAGTGATTATGTTTTAGTGTAGATCAGGTATTCCACTCCTACCAATGTGTTATTAATTTTCATTTATTGTGTTAACGGTGTTGTTTGAAAGTGATAATGTAGATATTAACAGTTCTGTCATTATATTCTAAATTTTAAAAATGCTTAATTCAGATGAAAGAATTCAAATTCCTCAACTTAATTACTCTTAAAAACAGAATAATGGCTTGAAATATGTTAGTTTTATAAGCTTTGAATTTATACATCCTTGAATAATGTATTTCATCATTTTTCTTCCCTTTAATTAATTAAGAGAAACCAAATCATTCATATTACTTTATTTTTAGACTGCCACCAAAAATAATTAGTTCTTGAGACTTTCACCATTCAGGCAAATGTTTTCGGACAAAACTATGGTTTCATGATAACAACTCAACAACTCAAACATAAAAAGTTTAAACAAAAGGTTCGAATTCGTGAGGCAAAATGGAGTTGATATTGTTCAGTTAAACATGTTTTTAAGTCATTTATATTTTTTATTCTGAGAAAATGAGACTTTTTTTCTTTCTCTACCATTGTTATGCGCTTCGAAATATATTTATAAATGGAAGTAAAAGAAATTTCCGGTAATTGCACGGTTCTTATTATGTTAAAGCGAAAGCAACTCTGATTCATCATATTTCATTTTTTTAACTTTAATTTGGGGAAGAATTCCTTTTGCTATTCGATTGTTTCGTTTGTCATGTTATTAGGAAGCTGACATTGATTAACTTAATTAGTGGGTATGAAGGCTCTTAATCAATAAAGTAAAAAAATCTTCTTATTTTCTTATTTCTAAAGTATTTCTTTAGCTGAAGGTAGCTAAAGAATACAATTACTTCTGATATCTTCAATGTATTTCTCTTTATTCATATTACAATTTTGAGAGATTACTTTTCCTATCTGGTATTTTCAATATCAAAAGAAATGTTTCACGTTTATTTCCTCTTTAAATATTTTCATGTGATAACTTCTGACATATTAATATTGTTGATTTCTTGATGTTCATGTCTATAGTCATAGTACGTTTTTTTTAATATGTAACAGGTTTATATGTAAATGAAAATGTAAAGTGGTGTATCATGTTAATATCCTCGAAAATGGGAAATTAAAAAATTACTGAATTTAAGTAAACAAATTGTTTTATATGATAAAGATAGTAAACAAGATTTTTATCGAAGTTTGAAAATTTGATTATAGTTTAATAAGCGCTAAACAAACTCAGATTTTATTGATGCTCCTCAAGCGTCAGCAGTGATTTTTCTCAAGTCAACTTATAAGGTACTTCTTGCTCCGTAACGCGTGACATCGTACTATAACTGAAAGCATATCCCTCTAGGTATCGGGAGGTCTCGATATGGGATGCTAGAGAGGGCCTGGCACAGTTTTCATATTTCTGTCTGGCAAACCTGATGACTCTACAAATTTACATTTTTATATTACCATACCAAGTATTTGATACAGCTTTGTCCAAAAGCCTTCGATTATTTCGATAATTTGGAGAGCACATAAAATCTACTCAAACTTTCCCCAATAACACCGCCTAACTTAAACCGATTAATAGAATAAATCGAGATAAATGACAAATCTGTAACTTCACTTACATCTTTCAAATAATTTCGTGACTCTAATAACTCAGCAAATGCATAACAAAACCTGTATTACCTACCTGTTATTATGTAAAGGGTATGCGTATGGGATTCTATGGTAACTGTAGTATAGTGTTATTAGAAAGAAACTAAATGCTATGTAAATATAAGAAGAAAAATTAATGCGATTCGCAGATGTTAGAAGCTAAATCCTGTGTACTGTTAAATGCTTTTGGACAATCTGAGCGATCATCGTGATACCCTCTTTGGACGTATTATGGTTCTTTTAAAACGTTCTCTTGCAAAACTCAATCAGAGAGTGTAATATCTGTCTCTGCTGTTCCACAAAAAACTATATTAGATTCTACAATGAACATGGCAAATTCTCGCACAGGCGTGAATAAATTACCAGCACAGAAGAAGGGTGAAAGTAACCTTTATTAATTCAAAGTTTGAGAGAAAGCCCCAATCTTCGTACGTGTCAAACCACCGTCAACTTGCGGTGAGAACATAAATGTAGAACATAATTCATGTCGAATCTAAAATAAAATAGTGCTGGATTAGCACGTTAAATTACACCTATCAGATTGACTCACAAAAACCTAATAGGCGTGATGATAATCCGAAATGGCCAAGAGGCTTACTAGCGTAACAGCGAGATAGCAACGAAACATGCGCTGGCTAGCGAAAACACGCTCTGAATAAACTCAGAGATTCACCCGTTTAAATATTCACTTCACTTAACTTTAAATATACATCCTGGCGAGAAAATACTAGGCGAAGTTGAGAGATTCAGGAAATGTATCAAACTTAAAATAAATTTGTTATGCAAAATAAGGGAAACCCTATAAGAGAAGTTATTGAGTTTCTCTCTGACTTTCTCAATAGACATTGGTGATTCTAATATTTTCAATTTATATATTACTCTAGATAACGATTTTCGTGTTTTCAACATAAACGGGCTTCCTTCCACATTATAAAGATGTATACTAATTTCCAAACTTAACTTTCCAAAAACATTTTATCCAAATCTAAATTTTCTAAGCGTTCGCAGAATTCGTCTGTAACTGAACCTCCCTAAACTGATTCAAATTTATATAAGCTTCATATAGTTTCTTTGTATAAATTAGATTGTTTAAAATTTAGATGTTAGATCTCATTATGCATATTTTTAGGGAGCTGTACTATTTTTTCATTATGATTTTATTTTCTTTAGTTTAGATTTCGGAATGATGCAACGTCCACTAAGGACGTTGTATAGTGCCTTCATTTTAAAATAGATAAGAAACGAAACCATAATATGTCTTGCATTTCTGTTATTTGACTTTATTAATGAGTTTGGTTATTGTTGCATTCTTCTAGGGGCAAAGTAGAAAGCAGCTAAAACAACTATAATAATGGGCAGAATTGAACAATAAAGTAACAGAGATACAAGACCCAAGCACTGTATATTTTACCATGGGATTTTGCTCCGTTACAGTTTTAAATTGAAAGCACTGTATATTTTACTATGGACAGCAGCATATATTAGTTTCATGGCGGGGCTTTGTTCTGGACTCTAGGCCATAATGTTTCCACATGAACTATATATCATGTGGAAACATTATGGCCTAGAGTCATCACATGAACTATATTCCACATGAACTATCATCATATCCATAAAGCTTTAAAAAAATCTGAAAGTTTTCAGATTTCATATTACGCCCAAGGGGGCTTTTCTTAAAGTTTGTGCGCAATCTTTGTTTATTAAATATCATGTTCTTGGCACTTAAACCATAAAATTCAAATTCAACAGCAGTATCACAAAATGATTTTAAAAAGCATAGCTTTAGAATTTCCGATACACAGTCTCGCTCCCTGGAGATAAAAATGTTTCTTTTCCCCGTAGAGTGTTCCCATTGCTTGCTTCGAAATCGTTGAGTTTCTTAATCAAAAACTCGTAAATTCTTTACAAAGTATGAAATAGATAATAAAACAAATTCCAAATTCCAAATTTGAGCTTCCAGATGCCCATAATCGGGTGGAGACGTACGTTATTCAAAATTTGATAGCTAATTAATAATACAATGATGTATTACTAACCCATGGTAAAACTTACACTACAAGTATTAAACTATCTAAGTTTGTCGAGCAGTACTTGCTGTTTGTTTGTTCTGCTTACTGCTCAGCCGTTCTGTCAGTTTCCAAGATGGCTTCGCAAGAGAAAAAGGCTTCTTTTGAACTCCGTTTTGAGGTGTCTTGATTTGTGCAGCATGAGTGCAGGGTAAGTTTCGCGCATGTTAAGGAAATACCCTCCGTAAAACAATAACGTAAGCAGATGGTACCGACGCATCGTAAACACTGGATGTACGAGAGCTTCTTAAAGGTGTTCTTCACCAACGCCGGATTGGACGTGCTGGAACGGCAGACAGCAACCTTCTGCCCTGGCCATCACGTTCGCTAGATTGAAGACCATTTCTTTCTTCAAGATTTTGTTAAAGGCCGGGTTTATGTACCACCAGTGCCTGTGTCCTTTCAAAAAGTCTGTGATCGGATAAAGCATGTACTGCAGACCATCACGGGGAACATGTTACACCGAATATGTGAAGAATTGATTACCGTGTATATGTACGTCGCATGATCAAATGTGCATATACTGAAGGACTGTGATTAATGCATCAAAAAATCAGTTGCCGTTGCTTATGCTGTAAAATTTGCCTATATAAAAAAACAACGATATGCTATTAACTTTTAAAACCGCACCACTCATTTATAAACACTCTGTATTTTATCAGTTACTGCTATTTCGAAAGTCGTTTTCTTTTTAAATTTTGTCTTACTGTTGCCAATTACCATATTTTGAATTCTGCCTTGCAGTGACCACATGCTTAAAGCCTTTGCGATACTCGCTTTCGATTTATGTAATATATCTGTAGATTTTGACAGTAAAGTTCTAATTGAGAAAAAAGTGACGAAATCATTAAATACTCAACACATTCATTTCAAATTATCGAAAAACATTCAGAACACATGTTATTCTTAAATCTGTTCCCAAAATTTGCGTTTCGCGAGCACTGTATCCACCGCAAGGAGAATTTTTGAGATAGTCTTGTGTTATTTTTCTCCCGAACTTCAAATCCGGGTTTAAGAGAAAATAAGTATAAGTGTATGAATAAGAATTTCCTGCCCTGTAAAATAGTTTGGCGATATATAACACATCCTGAAACTAATAACGCACCGTAAATGGAGATCAGAGTCGGGAAAAAAGGTCGACTTTCTTATTCTTAACATAAATCCTATGGCCTTTTAAAATTATATCTGCTGAATTTCTTAAGTTTTATAACAGGAATATATATTCGCTGACACCATTATGCGCAAAGTATAGTAAAAAGTAATAAATATATAGAAGAAAGACAAATGTTTAGAAAGATAATGAAGAATGTTATCTCTTACAAATATATTTGCGTACATTTATTGATTAAAATAACATATCTGTGATAGTGAGATTTAAATTCAAATATTGAGTTGTACGCTGAGAAAAATGAAAACTTCCAATATTTGTTCCTATCATTGTTTTCACTCCCCCATAAGGCCATTACGATGCAATAACCAAAGGCGAGATTCGTCAGCAAACATGACCTCACGCTAGTGAACTCACTATTAAAATCTCTGATTCGAATGTTTTAGTTCGTAAGGTAAGTAGAAGAGACGATAGCCTTGCTGACAATCTGACCCTGTAAACTTCACTGTGCTTTACTTGCGATATTTAGTGGCGTAGTATTTAGTAACACACAAATTCCTTGCCTACAGTACATGATGACGTCGTACGATCCGTTACACTAAAGCAGAAGATATGTCTTTCATCTCTTAGGCATCGGTGTGTAGCTGCCATTCAGATCTCGCATGTCGCTTTGTGAGACCCTCCTGTACCCATCTACTACAAATCCTCATAACTGTCATTTGAGCAATGCCCTCGCAGGGACTCAAACCACGGACCTCTCAAATGCGCGCCGAGCGTGCTGTCCACTACACCACGAAGGCATGCTAATAAGGGAGAAATACCTTATATACACCCCCTTTTAAAGGACGACTGGAGATTAGGAGACCGAATCGACAAATCCTGGTGGTGGAAAATCACCATCCACCACCTTTTTAGTTTGGGCGCCAGTGTAGGGACATTAGGTATTTTTTTGAAGCAGGAGTTATGAAAAATGAGCAATGCCCTCGCCGAGACTCGAACCACGGACTTCTCGAAATACGCGGCCATTATGCCGTCCACTACACCACGAAGGCATGCGAAGAAAGCGGGAGAAATACCTTATATACTCCCCATTTTAAGGTGCGACTGGGGATTAGGAGACACAATCGCCAAATTGTGGTGGTGGAGAATCATCATCCACTACCTTTTTAATTCGGGCCCCAGTGTAAAAACATTAGGTATTTTTTTTTTGAAGCAGAAGTCACGAAAAATGAGCAATGTCCTTGCCAGAACTCGAAATACGCACCGAGCGTGCTGACCATTACATCACGAAGACATGCGAAGAAGGCGGAAGGAATACCTTATAGTATAAATAAATTCTTTTTATACGAGGAATAAACGTCCTCCAGTACAGAAAACCGTAATTAAACGCGTTTTTCAAATTAAAAATCAACATATTTACTCTTTATGTGATTTTATACTGCTTTGAGGTGCCACTACGTTTGTTTGCAATGTGGACATCGCATGAATTCTTATCATTTTTCATATTACAGCATGTTTTACTTTTCACACAAATTTTAGGACTTGCACGCACTTCCTAAGTTGTGCAACAATTTTAATGGAAAGCAAGGTATGTTTAGATAGATATGTACTGTTCATCTTATTTTTACATTTCCCTTCAATCTTTATTCACACTTTTGTTTGTTCATTAGCAAAGTTTTTATCATTCTCCTTCTTAACTTTAATTTATTTTAGATTTTGAAGCTGACATTTATTTAAGAAAATTATCGTGAAGCATCTTCGTTGATATCATGAAAACTTACTTTGTTTATGTGAGTTTAGTAGCTGTTCTTTTCCTCAAACATTGTCTTTTGGAAGGAGGAGTTAATGATTAGTTGTTTTTGAACTAGTATAAGTAAAAACTTGTAAGATATGTCTTGAGCTCAGGCGTCCCCTAAAAACAGTTTTTAACTCTTATTTTAGGGTAAAAATTATTATAGCGAATAAAAGACGAATATTTAAATCAGTAAGTTTATATTTTATGTTTTAATTCACCAGTTGCAAATGCTTGGTTCTTATCATGATTTAAGCAGGGTAGATACTAGAAGACATAATGTGCTGTTCATCAAGAGACTGAATAACACTAAGGCAGAACTTTAAAAGAACAAACGAAATTTTAGACAAAATTTAAAAAAATGTTAGAGGAATAAATCGTGTAGACAAATATAAAAAATAAATAGTGACCTTTAATCTTGTTAAAATTTTCTAATATTTTTTTTTTCAACAGGATTGACTCGATTCCATTTCATTATTGACCAATACATATGCGTACATTGGATTAGTATACAATTATGATGGATGTAATTAAGAACAATTTAAATAGCGAAAACGGAAAATGTTTTAGATTATATTGCATAGATAGTAGCCACTAAAATATTCCTTCTTTCCAAGCTAAATCATTTATATATTCAAAATTTATGCAGCATGTTGGAAAAGAATATTTTAGAAAATATTCTATGTATTCAAGAAACTGATGGTAAATCTGTAAATGGAATTGTTAATGCACACATCAAATGATGAGAGAAATATTTTTGAATATGTTTGAAATTTTTCATGTATATATTCATGCTCAGAAGGGGGAAATATTAGAGTATTAGCAAGAATTTCTATTTCGGAAGCTCTTTACAATCAGTTCTTTTAAAGTCATCTGAAATGCCATTTTTAGAGTAAAGGGAAATTGTAATTTGATAAAAAAAACTATTTTAATGTTTCTTCCTAGGAGAAGTATCAGTTTAAAGATTTCATGTTCTACAGGAAATGTTCTTACTCAGAATCAAATTAAAATTTTGAAGATAATAATCTATTTTGCATTTTTAATAAAATTTGCTATGTATGAATTATGCATTAAGTTGTAATGGCTAGCAAAAACTAGATTTATCTCTTTATTTATTCACAAAACTAAAACTTCATTTATCTGAAAAGAAATATTATTTAATATTTCTGACTTGAAACTAAGAAAACAAAAACTGCTTTTTAAATTAACTGAACTATCATAATATTTGTCATCTTAGTTATAATATTCATTAATTTCTCCTTAAGTTATACTTGTTTTTAATATTTGCTTTACGTCAAGTTGAACTGCATGTTTTCGGTCCAATATTTAACTTCAAAAGTTATTAAAGCGTATGAAACACTTTTAATTGTCATACGATGTAGAGCTTCAGACCCACGACTCATGCTCCAGACTCATACGAGCTCCAGAACGTACTCTCATTTACACCATGAAGGTACGTGGTTAGGAGTGAAAAGCTACATTACAACCTCACTGGATACAGTAAACCAGGATGAGAAATACGAAAAAGAAGTTAGAGGTATTTAGATGAAGAACTGATTGGTTACTTACGAAGTTTTAGTACGCTAGACAAGATTTCCTGTATTATTAATTTTAATTCAGTTTTACAGCTTCAGCAATAAAATAAGCATAACAATACATTATTTTAATTCTTTTTTTCATTTATTATTGAGTCATAAATAATCATGATGAATCATCAATAAAAGCTGTGATCATAGACGTGAATTTTCTTTAATTCTTTGACCCATCCTGATTTGTGATATGATACTTTCATTAGATAGACAGTTTTAATGCTTATCCTCGTTGTTGTGTCCCAAATCCTGTAAAAGGTAATAACGATATTGTTTTCGCATCACAAGACTAATTCAAAATTTTACGTATCGAGATAATCAGAGATATTCAGCCATTTAAAAAACCGAAAGATGCAGTTAATTATAATAAATTGTCTTTCTGTGTCAATAATCTTTTATTTGTGTGTTTTCTTTTACAGAAGATAAATAATTTTCAGCGACTAACTAAATTGATTTTCGGCTACTAGCTGAAAATCTAATGATTTATTCCAATCACAGCATAATTAAGTACTGGTGTTTAACAACTAAACTATAAAGTATGAAAACGGATATTTTTTTAATTCTTTGAAACTTTTACAAGATTACCGAGTAACTGAATATTAGAGTAATGAAAAACATACTGTTTTTAGTGAAAAGGCAATCCAACACGGAATGTCTGAGGGAAATGTTGTCCGAAAATGACGATTCATGACAAAATAAGAGCATTTGTGGGGTTTCGGATCAGTGAAAACTCACGGCGGAAACCCTTTATTAGCTCTTTACGTTTCTGGAGAGAGTCATTAAGTAAAATTAAGTATCTTAAACATGTTACAGGTTACGGGGGGGGGCACGGGCACTGTCCCTTTACCGTAGTGGTTAATCAGGTCCTGCACCGTGCCCACCACTGTCTAGAGCTGTAAAAATGGGATTTCACGCTCAGCAGGTGAACAATATGCTTAACTTGATTAGGTACATGCCCAAACAGGGGGCTTGAAGATAGTACATCGTCTGGAGTTAGTACATATAATTTGCATAAGTAAATAGGATTACATAGCATTTGTGATACTTACAGTTTGCACAGAATATGTTTACCTTGATAGACTTATGCAATATACAATTATACAAATGTTGCTTTGTGCATTGTTGACTATATACATGATTGGCATATTCTTACTTTTTGGATTTACATTAAAGAGTTACAGTAATATAATACAGTATAATTATAATATTATACAGTATAATTATATTAATACAGTAATATAATTTTACCTATAAATATTGAATAAGAAAAAGATTACATAGCTTATTGATTGAATTACTTTGGTTTACTTATAGATTAAATATTATGCATTATTTTTCTACACATCACTATTTACACTATTATACACTATATTATATACATTATTTGAACTTCATTACATATTTACATTCACATACGTTTCGTAAATTTCTCATGGCATTCTTTGATTAAAGGAGAACATAATTAGAGAAAAATGCAATACAATATCTCTTGGACTTCAAATCGAACATTTAGTTGTCGTTCAAGTAAATCTTATATTATTGTTAGGTTATTACCACTTATCTACGAGGAAGTCAGTTCAACAGCAAAGTTCCATAACTACTGACAACTTCTAGACAGTCCCATTTCTACAACTATTTAGTTTACATATTTGACTCCTGCATCTTTGATGGATTGCGTAATCGAGTTGAAAAAGAAACAGGACAGAATTAATTTTAAGAGGTCAGGAAACTAATAAGCATTCCTTAAGTGTTAAATTATTTTCTTTCTATCCATAAAAGACATAAGGAGTGTTTATAAGTTATTATTTAATAACAGCAGCAAGTTATTCTTTCATTGATTTTACATCCCGTCTGTTATAAAATCTCTCAATCTGTTAAAAATATCAGATAAACTAACCAAAAATTTATTATAATATAAAAGGGCTTTTAAACAAAATAAAATCACCTTAAACTAAATGATGAAAGGTAATGAAATATAACAGAAATTCATCAGATATAAAGTGACGTTAATTCGAATGTGGGAAAATATTGAATAAGCTTTGATAGCAACGATAAAGTAGTAAAACAGTATTTTACCTAGAATTACAGATGTAAGACAATCAACTTAGAATTGAATTTTAAACTGAAAATGAAAATGAATTCTCGCACTGTAAGTGCCATTTGCTTATCCCACACGTAGAGTATTTACATAAAATTTCAAGAGGTTTTTTGTATGAGTTAAAATTATATAATTCACCTTCAACCGAGAAGCTCAGTTTTATTGACGAATTAAGATTTACTTTCAACATTTAAAAGGCATCAATTAGGTATTTGTTCATAAGATTTCATTTAAAGTTAAAAATATAAAAACAACTGATAGTGCAATTTTACATTACTATTAAACTGATTTTATTCTTCTTATTTATTCGCTTATTACATAGCATTACACACACACAGACGCACAACACATATATATTTAGTTATAACATTTATTCATTTAAATTTTCTTCTTTGATTTTATAGTTTGCCGCAATTTTTCTCATGTTGACGTTCAGCAATATATTTTTCTTTTTTAGTCGTGTTAAAGAGGCATTTTTAAATTATGCTACACTTTTAGTAGTAGTTTAAACCTATTTTAGTTACAACACTAAATATATAAGCTGAACATCAAAAAGCATGAGAACGCTCCAGTTCATTAAAACATCTCTGTGACTGCAAAATTAATATCGTTTCTCTTTAATTTACGTTTTCATACGCGAAACGCTTGAAGTTTTGACAATAAAAAATATTTCGTGATACGGATTTTCAAAAAGGAATACCCTTCAGTATTTGCATAAAAGAAATATTTATTGAAATAAAGCGTAGTTTCCAAAATCTTTTAGAGTCACTAAATATTAACAAATAAAGTACTTTTTATTTCCTAGTTTTTCCGCATTTTAATAATAAATTCAATACCATGTTAATAAATTAAATATTTTTATATCCTCTATTTTTTCAGTCAATTATATATTTTCCTAATTAACGAAACAGATGTTCCCAACGGTCATCAATAAAAAGCAAAGATGTAAATTATTTTTCATACAAATCTAAGAAAACGTAAGGATGATGAATGTAATGAATGGTGAGCTTTTATTTTTAATTATATTAGTTTACAAGGAGAGATTTATATCGATACCTCTCTTTTTTAACTGCGACATCTGAAAAAAATGTCTGTTCAATTAATTAGGATCTAAGGCATTCATATAAATAAATGTAATAACAAAATTGTAACCGAAGTTTTGTTCATTTTTTACACAACATTATTAGTTTAAAAAATTGTTTTATAAGAAAAAAAATTACATGTTGGTGCATGATTATTCCAAATTAAAAAAACTGATAAATGCATTACACATGGCACCTGTCAGTAGAACTATAAACGGAATGCATAATAATGCACGATTAACATTAATAATCTTATATTATAAGATAAGAATAATAGAGTTATTATTTTAATAATAGAGTTATTATTTTAATAATAGAGTATTATATACAAATTTTACAAATCCATCATATAATACAAATATGACTGTTGTTAAATGGAAGCTTAAAATTAGACTTTGCATCGTTTATTATTCCAGGAATCACCGTTGAAATCAGTTCTAATTAAGCTTGTAATGTCTTATTTATTGCTAAGGTGCAGCACTTTCAAATGCTGACTGTAAATTCTGTTTCTCCTCATTTATACCACTGTAGTAGTGCACAGAGAGTGCAGATGAAGTGTAGCTTCCTGATAACTGATTCTTAGAACCAATTAAAAAATTCGGAATTTTTTATAAGCAGTCAGCCATGCAGTTTCACTGTACAAGAGAATTAGAAAGCGTTCATGACACTACACCGGCTGCATACCTAACCCAGGAGTAATATCGAGCAGATATGAACGATAAATATATATATATTCATATATAATATGAAAAGATAAAATTGCGAAGATTTCTTTCACGAAAAAGAAAATTTCAGAACAAGTTCTTCTGATATGTATAAAGAGTAAAAGTAGAAATACATTTAAAAAACCAAATAGGTAAACGTTATCGAGTTATGGAACAGAAAATTGTTGTGCGTAAGTGAACAACATACAAAGCTGACATATAAATTCAAATATCAATAAAGCAAGTGAGCAAAAATCAAATCTAGATCTGGTGTTCAAATTAAATTTAAGTAATATATGTGTATGCTTTATATTAAATCTGCGATAATCTAGTTAGCAGTCCAGTGAAAATATAGATGTGATAAAGCTTCTAAAAGTACAAACTGATTTTGGTCTACATAGCAAAGGTTAACAGTGGTTAGTGACACGTCAGGTAATTAAAACATTTATAAACATGCCTTCAAAGCTATATTGGGAGGTGGCCACTCAAATTAATCCTGTTTACATGAATACTTTTATTATCTGCACATTTTTTTCATACAATATTATAGGTAGTACTTAACATCCTTAGGTCTCTGTAAAAGATCATATGAAGTTATTTCTTAGATAAATTTAACAAATCTGATACAGTAACTCAAAATCTAAGGTATTACACGGTTATAAAAATACTTATCCAAATTTTTATACCTTTTTTTCTTAAAAACAATTTTACTTAAATTCTAAAATTAAACTTGAACTCGTTATCGCCGGTTTTGAGAATAAACAGTACCAAATTACAAAGCCTTATTTTGAAGGCATAAAGTGTCTCAAAAGTGACTTGCTAGTAGCAGAAGAGATTTACGAGGAAAAGCCTGGAACCGGAAATTTAAATCACGTAATCTCTAAAGATACATTACTATTCTTATAAATAATTATAAGTTGGAACCTGGAGCTCGTAGTTTTCCGAAAATGCCATCCCGTGGCCTCCTCATTCCATCTTCTTCTTGTTCCACATCTTTGAATTTCGAACCACAGAAAAGAACTGCACTTTTTCCTTCGGCTGCTCTTCTTCCAGTCATCCTCTTTGGCCAAGAAATCACCATTTCAATTTCTAGCAAACCCAAAGAAGTCGCCGTCCACTCCAGTGGGAAACAGTGGTCGTCTCAGCAACGGCGCCCAAAAAGGATGTTCAAATCTCGGTTAAATCACTTCTTTCTATTTTTTAACACTGAATGTCCGTACAAAGATCAACCAGCGGCAAATACCCAAAGAATTACGTAAGCCCTCTGTTCAAGTGTCCACATGGTAAACACATTCCTGTTCCTAGCCTTGCAGTCAGCCCTTGTTCAACTGTCATATGATAGTTCCACATTTCTTTTTCTAGCCTCGCAAGATTACCCAAACTATCAAGCTAAGCATGATGAAAATAGATAAGGAAATAGTTTCGAATATTTTTGGAGTTCAGACATAACTTTTTGGTATAATAGATTTTCCCCCAAAGATCCAAATCTTATCAATTGCATAAAATTTTTATCATGGTTATAAGTGGCTGAAATATCAGACTTAGTCAGAAACAAAAGATTCCGTGCTTTAAAAAATGGAGAGAGAAATAAGTTTTCAAATTAACATAATAATTAGGGAAAACACTATCACATGTAGTCAGAAGACTTCGAATTAAAAATTAAGTAATCTCTGAGACTAACATTCACAGTCACCAAAATTAATCAAACAGCAATTAAAAAAAAGGCAAAAAAAACACTTAAAATACGAATTAAGGTTTTCTAAAAGAAAAAATGTTATAAGTTTTTACCTTGAAAGATTTTCAAAGATTAAATATTATAAATTCCAGATGAATTGCAAATGCACTTCAGATCAATAAAATCTTTAACACTTAAAAATCAAGCTTTGAAAACAAACAATAATTTCAAATTAAAGAAAATATATCACTTTGAATTAGAAAGCAAACACGTTACACAAAAAAATATACTACGTAACGTCGCAGGTAGCTCAAATATTATTTACATTCGGTTGAATAGAAGGTGCGAGCAGAAAATGTATTACCGAACAACTAAGAATATGAATACTAAAACAAGTTACACAGAAATACTTGTGACGTAAGGGAAACAAAACTTATTGGTTAAAACAATCACACAGTTCTGAAAACCCTATATTATATATTAATGAAAAAATACAAAGTAAAATAGCAGTTCAAAACCTAACCCAATTGCCCGCTGAAAGCAGCAACAAGTGGTCGTAATAATGCAAAATAAAAAAAAATGAGTAATAGGGCTGAAATTCATTATGTATTCAAATTGGAATAAGCCGTATATAAAAACCAGAAGCACAGCCGCAAACTGCATGAAAGGGGCAGAGCATGCCAGAAGTAAAAATGAAAAAAGAAATTACATCTTTCTATGTATTTTCATTAGGAGGTTGGTGCAATGAAAGAAGTAGTAAAAACGCAGCTTGTTTCTGAACTAACCAAGGCACAAATTAAAGTTTTAATATTTAAAATAATCTCAGCAAAACGATCAAAGTAATTAGTTTCTTTATCACTCCAACCAGTACAGGCCGAACGAGTGGAAAAAACATCTGAATATATTAGAAACGTATTTTAAAAAAATGAAAATTTGTAACCACACAGGCTGAGAAATGAATTTTTTTTAAATTAGAGCATTAGAATCGTAAACAAGCAAAAAACTTTCCTAATCTGATAAAAATTATTTGCAATTTAAGGGGGCTGAGCCCAAAAAAAACAAGCATGCAAATTACTTAAAATAAAAAAATACTTAAAAATTTGATAAAAAATAAAAATTAAAAAGATAATTTAGTCTTAAAATCTCTATCATTACAGCAACAAAAATTTTGAAATTAAAAAACATATTCGATATGGTCAATTGCAAAACACTTAAATCAAAAATACGCTAACTAATGAAAGTAGATAAACTACGGATTTTAAACTGATTATTAATAATAAAAATAATTAGAAAAATGAATAAATAAAATCTGAAATGTTTTAGATTTTAAATTACGTCCAAAGAAACGTTTTTTTTTAACGTTTTGTGTGTTACCGTTCTTTATTAACTATGGTCTTCGCACGTAAACCATAAAATTCAGTGCAACAGCAATATCGCAAAAATAATTTTAAAATTAGCATATATTTAGAATTTCCGATACACTGTTCCGCGCGCTGGAGATAAAAAGTTTTTTTTCCCGTAGAGTGTTGCCATTGCTCTCTTTTAAATCGTTGAGTTTGTTAATCAAAATTTCGTTAAGTTTTACAAAATATGAAATAGATAATACAAAAAATTCCAAATTCCAAATTTGGGCTTCCAGATGCCCGTATTCGGGTGGAAAATTGAATGGCTTTAGGTAACGTTCTTTTATCACAATGCAAGAAACATGCAAACATTTGTGCAGATTCTTCATTATTTAATTTCTTTAAATATAATTTATTTTTTATTTGTAAAATGCCAGTTACATTGGCCGTAAGGTCATTAAACTCCTTGCTTGCAAATAGCGCTGAAATCTATAGGAGAAATTTGTCAGTGCTTTCACACTCGTCCAAGTGTTCCGCCGTCATTGGCCTCCATTATTTCATAAAACACACAACGGAGAATCAGCTAGACCAATGCGAAATAAATAATTCTGTAGACAGTCATGTCCCGTCAATAGTCTAAAAGAAGCAACCGCAACTATTCGCGGGTAGTCAGGAACAAAAGCTGGGTTTGTTGAGAGAATACTCCAAGGCTTGCCCTCACAAGCCCGAGTGGCAAAATCTCTAAAAGTCTTTTGATGTGTTAGCGATGTCAGAAGCTTAATAGAATGGAGGCTTGCACTTGTTTTTGGTTTTTGGAGAACCGTAGACTCCTTCTTCGCAAGCATATCAGCCATCTCATTCCCATAAGTACCGCAGTGTGAAGGTAACCCATTGAAAAGATATCTTGTGGGAAAGTTCTTTTATGACTTCCTGACACTGTTGAACGCATATGCTCTTACACTCTTGGTAAGAGGAGATAGCCTGCATTGTTGAAGTCGAATCCGACAGTACATCAGCTTTTCTGAACGACCTCTGTCTCAATAATAATTGTTGGAGAGCTACATGAATGGCTTTCAGTTCTCCATCAAAGTGAGTGGACTAAACCTCTACAGGTATGTAGAAACTGAAAAGATTACTAAAAACTCCAGCTCCAGCCCCCTGGATCCTATCGGTCAAAGAGCCATCCGTATATACATGTATCCATTCCTCAGCCGGAAAACTTTGCTCAATTGTTTCCATAGCTATAGTTCTTATTTGCTCTGGACTCATTTCCTTCTTATCTACTTTCATTTCCAGGTCCAACCGCACATCAAGGAAGCTATAACCCAAAGGATTTAGCAAAAACAGCAGTGCTGGTTTCAGTATTATTATATGATTGTATTGTTCTAGGCGAGAGACATTGCAGAAAGCCATTTTGTGTCTTCAGATTTCGTTGTTTATTATAATCATAATGCCTCCAATGAGGGTTACGTGGTAGACAAATAAGTCTCTGGAAAAGGATGACAGCATTTTTGGAATCAGGTTTGTCATTGGCTGGTTTGCCGATACTAACTGCATTGTCAGAATGGGAGTCGTTTTAACAGCCCCTGTTATAATTCGCAATGCCTGATCTTGGAATACCCCCGAATGTTGTATCACATCTCGAGTAACCGAGATCAAAATCTCACAGCAATAATTTTCGAGTTGAGAGTCTGTCTATCACAACCCCATTTAACACCTGCTAAGCGTTTAAGGATAGGTAATCTACGCTCCGCCTTAGCAACTACATGCCCTGCATGCTTTCTCCAGCTTGACCACTTGTAAAAAATACAGCAAAGATAGGTGGCATCATTCGTCTGCTGCAATACATTGGTTCTCATACATTAGGTCTAGGAGAAAAGTGTTGTCTGTTGAGAGAGCAAAACTGACGAGCAGTCTTTCCCTGATTAACTCTCATACCACTCCTCAAGTCTCTGGAGTTCAGAGTTTAAGATTCGGTTTAAATCATCCTGATCTGTTTTGTTAGCTCTGGCCCATACGACAGGATCATCGGCAAAAAGGGCAGTGTTCACGATCCGATCCGATTCTAAGATATCTTCTAAGTCGTTAATGAAAATGTTAAAGAGAATAGGGCTAATAACGGTTCCCGAGGCAAACCCGTTTCAACTTGTTTATATTTTGAAGTGCTGGTGCCATAACGAGTATCACAGAAACGTTGGGTCAAAAAATGTTTTACCCAAACGAACAATTTTTCCTCCAACACCGAATGTCTGGAGTTTTCGAACAGCCTTTAACCTCCAAACGTTATCAAACGCTGCTTGGAAATCTACGTAAACAGCCAGTACCGAATCCCGTTCATCCAGCGCATCTTTAATTGACTGGCTTACGAATACGACTTGTTGACTTGTAGAATGGTGATTTCTAAATCCAGCTTGTTTGGAAGATATTAAGCCATTGGTTTCCAAGTACCACTTAAGACAGGAAACTATCATTCTCACCATTAAATTTGATAACACACTAGTTAAAGCACTTGGTCTATAGCTGTCCAAATCCTGCTGTGGTTTGTTCTTTTTAAGAATTGGAATCAAGATGGCCTTTTTCCAGGCAGCAGGAACAGTCGAGTTCCAACTCTTATTATAGAGCTTCAGGAGGACATTCAGGGTGTTGTCGCCAAAAATCTTTAAAAATTCAATATGAATATTGTCTGGGCCTGGACTTTTTTTTACATTTCATTTGTACAATAGTTCGCCACAATTCAGAAATAGTAAAATCTCTATTAAAAACAGAAGGTCCGCGAGGGCTAAAAGAAAATATCTCGATAATTGTTTTCCTAAGGGTCTTTTGGCTCTTTAGATCACTTTTTAAACGCTGTCTTTTGAAATAAAAGGAGTTAAAAGCATCCGCAATGACCAGATCATCTGTCAGTATATTTGAATGAGTTCTCTTCCATGAACACTCTCTTACCTTTTCATTCCATTCACAAAATTATAAACCTTTTCCCCATCCTTTCTATAATCTATATTAGTAATGAAATTATTAAAGCATTTTGTCTGTGCCGCAAAAATTTCTTTTCGAAGGATGGCTACACTTCTTCTCCATCTTTGGACGTCTTTAGGATTTTTTGTTTGTTCAGCAACGTTTCGAGATTAAATGGATATATCCTTTAATTAAGTCAATCTATCATTCCAGAAAGCCTTGAACCTTAGATTTTTACCTCTGGGTATTCACTTCTTTGCGGTTGTCAAAATCAATTCAGAAAAACAAGAGAATGCCTTGTCCATGCTCGTCTAAGGGCTTAAAAACTTAGGTGGCTGGGAAAAGAAGTCTTTAAATATGAGGAGAGGGCGACAATGTTTGGTGGCAACAATTTGAAAAGTGTACCGGACATTTATAACGAATTAACGCAAAATGCCAAATAGTCCCTCAGGGAAAAAACCTCTTTGGACTAAAAAAATAGAAAAACCAGAAAAGTTTAATATTTAAAGTTAATAGACGTTTTTTAGATTAATATACGTCTAAATACGCGTTTTTTTAACATTTTGCGCGTTTTTTATTTATTAAATATCATGTTCTCCGCACTTAACCCATAAAATTCAGTTCAACAGCAATATCACAAAATAATTTTAAAATGAGTATATCTTTAAAATTTCCGATACAAAGTCTCGCCCGATGGAGATAAAAATTTTTATTTTTCCTGTACAGTGTTGCCATTGCTGGCTATGAAATCGTGTAATTCCTTAATCAAAAATTCGTTGAAGTGTTACAAAATATGAAATCGATAGTAAAAGAAATTTCAAATTCAAATTAGAGCTTCCACATGCACGTATTCTATAGAAGATTACGTTATTCAAATTTTCGTGGCTCTAGGTACCCTTGTTTTATCACAATGCGAGAAACATGCATGCATTCATGCAGATTCTTCATTATTTAATTTCTTTAAATATAATACAGGGCGATAATATTTGGTGGCAACATTTTGAAAAATGATTCGCCGTTTATAGTTGTGGTGAAGATGGTGACGTATTTCATTTCATCGCAAAATACCAAAACGAAATTAATAGTCCTTCGTGGCAAATTGACCCTTTGAACTAAAATATGAATTACATAAAAAAATTGCTGAAAGTTTTTAGATTTTATATTACGCCAAAAGGGGCGTTTTTTAGCATTTTGTGTGTTGCCTTTATTTATTAAATATCATGTTCTTCGCACTTAACCATAAAATTCAGTTCAACAGAAATACCGCAAAATAATTTTAAAATGAGCATATTTTTAGGATTTCCGATACACAGCGTCGTGCGCTGTAGATAAAAATGTGTTTTTTTTAGTACAGTGTTGCCATTGCTCGCTTTGAAATCGTTGAGTTTGTTAATCAAAAATTCGTCAAAAATGTTACAAAATGTGAAATCGGTAATAAAACAAATCCCAATTTCCGAATTTGGGCTTCCAGGTACCCATATTCGGGTTTAGACGTACGTTATTTGATGGCTCTCGGTACCGTTGTTTTATCACAATCCGAGAAACATATATACATTTATGTAGATTTTTCATTATTTAATGTAGTAAATATAATACAGGGCGATAATATTTGGTGGCAACAATTTGAAAAGTGATTCAGACTTCTAAAGTTTTCGACGCAAAATGCCAACACGAAAGTAATAGCCTTTCTCGGCTAACGCCCTTTGGCCTAAAACTATTGTGTAACATTAATTATGTTATAGTAAAAATGACGTCTATTTTATTAATAAAAGAGGTAAATAATTATTGGACAGTTGAATCTAAATTAAAACTAATGTACGCATTTTTGTTTTGATATTTAAGAATGTTCTAGTATCTAATTTGATATTTAAAATAAGAGTCCTATTTATCGAAATTACTTAAGTTCTAATGTTGGAAAACATGTGATAGTGCTCAATTAATCTGCTGTAAGTTTCATTAAGTGTGAGGTAATACAGTTTCTTAAAATCATAGCTGTTAGCATTAAAATTGTTGTTTGGTAATGGTTTTAATAAATTTATGAATATTGTTGATAACCAATATTGAGAGAAAAAATTTTTCAGTGTTTATTACGAAATCTAAGCAAATGAATTTCAAACATACAAGTCTCCGCAAAGAAATGTGAGCTACTGTATATATATTCAGAGGAAACAGGATAAATTAAAATTTTAAAAAAGCAGCTATGGTAATTGTAATTCTGTAAAAGGATGTCTTATAATTTAAAAAAAATGCTAAGAAAGTCATCACTTCCGATATCTAAAGAACTCCTACCTTCTATATATATTCACCAACCATATCATTGTAACAAAGAACAATTTATGCCTTCAGGGCAGGATGCTAACAATGAAAAATAGCGCGCAATAACTGAGAATGTTATGTTAAAGCAGGTCAGAAAACTGCTGCAACAAAGCATAAAAATGCATAACTGTGAAGAAAATATCGGAAAGAAATCCTTTCTTTTCACAGTCAGAATGGAGGAAATGCACCCCGCCTCTACTCTTTATTTTTGAAAACAACTCAAGAAAGGCGAATTTCTGCGTAAAGTTATAATCA
>KK118322.1:151683-221959 GCA_000611955.2 Stegodyphus mimosarum | reverse complement strand
ATATATATATATATTAAGAGAAAGTGAGAAATAAAGATAAAGACGGCACTCACAATAATAGTAGGGTTAGTGAATGGAATCTGCCTAAATAATGCAAACTTTCCAAAGATTTGCCAAACAGTGTTCATATATGTCGGTTCCAGCTGTTGTGAATCTTTGGTTTTGCAAATTATTTAATTTACTGAAAGCTTAAATGGGATGGATATTTTGACTTTAGTTCGATAGTCCTAAATTTCAGTTTACATAACTATACCAAGTGAATGTTCACTGATATTTCTTTCTGTGGAAACTGTAGTGTTAATTATGGTTTGGTTTAGCTTATGGAAAAGTATACTAGGGATTAGATTATGGAAAAGCACTCTTAATTATGGTTTGGTTTGTATGATTACGGCAAAGCCTCGAGGGCTATCTGCCTAAGGGCATGGATGTCTTCGGGGACGACTTGCTAAGGAAAACTGGCTAATATACACGTTTACACACGGGGTAAACCTCGAAAATGCCCATGCAGCCAGCGCGTTCGCGGGATTCGGACCTCAGACCGAACTGCCAGAGTTCAGCGACTTTACCGTTCGGCCGCTAGTGGGCCGAAGCTTAATTGTGTACACAGCGAATTTTTGAATCTCCGCGACAATCCCGGAAACAGAAAGACATTCAAAGTTATATGTCATAATACTAAGGAATTCATAACTTTCATATAATAATAGATACGGTAATAGATACGGTAAAAACATACTGGACGATAGACTGAAAAATACGACCAATGGAGTTTGCATGCAGCGATTTCTACAAATGGTAGCACAAAGCATAAGCATTAGAAGTATATATTCAATTATTCGAAAAAAATCTCTTACCTACAACTGGTGAGGTCACGATGCTGCTTATTAAGAAAGTTTATACTGTAATTTGTTCTTACAAAAATATGGAGTGGAAACCGAGTCTAAACGCAGTACTTTGAACACTGACCCATCATTACATGGGATGTAAAATTCGTATGGCGTATATGAAGAATTTTTTAGTATTTTTGCATTGATATTTGTAAACGGATAGTCGCAATAGCAAGAGTTTGTTACAATAAGCATGGATTGCATTATTTGTTACAAGGTCGATAATGAACTTTAGTTACGTTTTCCGCCATTAGATTAGGCAATACGGACTGACCTCCAAGCTCCGTATGAGGCGTAAGGTGGATTGTTATCAGTTCAAACTTCTTTTAGTCTCACTTGCTCCACCCATAGAGGGCGTACTTTTAAATTTGAATTTTCTCATGACACCCAACGCTAAACCGGTTTCTCAGAATCACGTACGAAGGCAGTTGACCGAAAATCGTCATTCGGCTATCGCGCTACATACTCGGATGGCTTGAGCCGTTACCATCTGGGACAGCATAGGCTGCCATTTCGGATAGTAGGAGATAGGTCTGTGTATTTCATGCCTTCAGAGCCGGGACTGTGAGAGTGTAATACTAAGCCAGTGTGCACGACTTCAGGAGGAGGGAGACGGTGTGTATTTAGAACGATGTGCTTTCTATTCTGAATTTTTCTCAGAGCAGCCATATGCATTGGCTAATTGATTGTGATAAAATACGTGCAACGTACAGAAACAAGGACTTTGTCTTAGGCTAAAATATCTTTACTTGTTATAAACGATGTTCAGAAAATTTTGATATCTTTATCAAGAACTTTATACTTGTATTATGAACAATTTTTCAATGACATAACGTCAGAAGTCACAATGACATTGTCAGAAGAGTGAAGCCGTTAAGTTCCTATGTCTGTACATGTTCACCATATAGCCACCAAACTCAGTTTTATTCATCCTTTTGGCCCAATTACCTTTCACGGAACTTCTCACAAAGTGACAAGAAACGTGGTGCACGCAAATCAGCAATAAGAGGAAGTAGCTCTGAAACTTAAAATAGAATGCTGAGAATCGCTCAGACATGTTTAGAAAGAAGTCTTGTTTCGGTTATGTAATTTTCCCTCCAAGCTCAAATGTCAGCATTTGCTGCAGACAGGAAATCAATCGATATGGCTTACACAAAATAATAATTGATTAATAATTTCAGCCAAAATATACAAATCAGTAATTTGTTGAAGTATTTGTGTTTTAACTAAAGCTCAAACTAGTATCATGAAGCGTTGATGATCTTTCACTATACCATACATTCAATTGATTGAGTTGTTTTTTAATGTTTTATATTATTAGTCCAAAGGGGCTTTAGTCCCCGAAGGACTATTGGTTTCGTTTTGCGATTTCGCATCGGAAACATTAAAAGTCTGAATTACTTTTCAAACTGTTGCCACCAAATCTTGCAGCTCTGTATTATATTTAAAGAAATTAAATCATGAAAAATCTGCATAAATGTATGTATATTTCTCCAAATGTGATAAAACAACGGTACCTAAAGCCATCCAATTTTGAATAACGTACGTTTCCACTCGAATATGCGTATCTGGTAGCCCAAATATGGAATTTGTTTTATGATCTAGTTCATATTTTGTAAAACTTTAACGAATTTTTGATGAACAAGTTCAACCGATTTAAAAGCGAGCAATGGCAACGGGGGCGGAGAACCATTTTGTCTCCAGTACGCGGAATTGTGTATCGGAAATTCTACAGATATGCTCATTTTAAAATTATATTGCGATATTGCTGTTGAACTGAATTTTATGTTTTATGTGCGAAGAAAATGATATTTAATAAATAAAGGTAATACACAAAACGTTAAAAAAAGCCCCTTTGGACGTAATTAAGTCTGAAACCTCTCAGACGTTTTATCTCCTTTTTATTTTTACGTTCAATTATAAAATTACCTGACTTATTTGTAACACTACTCTTTAATAAGATTTTCCTAGTTTCGAAACGCCTCAATAATTTTTTGGTTGGAGAATTGTACCTAGCTTAGTATTTTGATAAAGCACTCACATTTTACATTTCATTTATTATTAACTTTAGCTTTATTCCTGTTTTAACTTGAAAGCAATGATATGAACTTTGTGTAATTTGGCCTAAATTCAATTTTGTATACAGCTATACTGTTGTTTTATATTGTCACATAATAACAGAGAACGTATACCTAGGTTCAAGTTTAGTAAAATGTTCAGTAAATTCAACGATATTTTCAAATTTATCATAAAGTGTGCTTTATATCAAATGGTTTATCTTCTTTATAGATTCTGTCAAAATAATGTCACGTTCAAAATCAGATAAACTTAGAATGCTCGCTAGCTTAGGTACATTAAACGTATATTCGGTTAATATTAGGTTTTTCAGAACTTAACCATATCAAGAGTTAAGGAATGTATGCGTCTGTTGTAAACATTGTAACGTAATGTTCACTGAGTAAACAATAGTAGTTACGCAAATTTTATTTTCGCAATAGTTGGGCATAGAATCAAAGATTCCTATTTTGGCATTTTTAAATTTAAGTACATGAATTTTGTAAATATTACAAAATCTAACTTTTTAACTTTTATTCTGGTCCTTATATTTACATTTAGAAATCTTTTGTACGTACTCTAAAAATAAAATGGAAAAGATTTGATTCCCGTACAACAAAAATTAATCGAGATATTTAATTTCAAAATCTGTGATATTTAACGTCATATTCAATTGTCATTGGTTGGTTACTAAATAAATTGGAATAAATCGAAGTTAATATTCCCTCATAAAATGGCATGCTTTGTTATTTACTAGTATCGTTTATAGTTTTATTATATTTGATATGCTTGAAGAATTTTCACACAAATAATTTAAACGTTTACTAAGTTTTAACATATGTTATTAATATTCTCATCAAGTTTTATTACTATATAATCATAATTTTTTTAACAATCATAATAAATTCATTAAAGTACGAATATTTTTCATTTTTAATGAATGAAAATAACATTACAAATTAGCTAAGCATCCGTACTAAAGCCTGTCAGTGTTTTCTAGACTACGAATTCTATAGTTTCCGTCAGTAAGATCTCCATATTGAAAATAATTTTATTGATTAGTATTTTTTACAATAGTATGCATAGAAATGCTTGTAACGCAATCTCTTAACTCCAGAAATCTTTTTCTAAACTATATTCTATTTTTAGCTAATCCCAAATCGCTTTTCAATATGTGCATTGTTTTTGAATATGTTTCTCAGTTTTATTATCAAACATCTCGATCAATTTTGTCGTAACTGGTGTCAATATCTTTATATTTAATTTTTATAAGGGCTACAAAATATTCCTAATATAAACATAGAGACCAGAGGAAAGTGCAAAAAATTAGATTTTGTATTTTATTCAAATTATTTTTTAATTTAAAAATACGAAAATAGGCTACTTCCTGTCATTTAAAACGTTCTTTTAAGTGGAAGTATATGTCTACTACCAAAGGATGCGAAAATTAAGGCAGGGAAAAGGCTTCTGTGGACGCTATATACAATAAATCTAATCACTCGAAATCGTATAAAAGGCCTAATTTCGACTTATATTTTGCCATCTACATATAATATCCTGTAATGAATAAAGATCTAGTATTTATTTATTTCGTAAAATTAAATTAAATTAAATATGCAAAGATTGAATAGTTTCTAAATTTCTTAAAAAATAAATAAAGCTTAAAATACAATAATACTTTTTCGTCAACCTGTAACTGCCTAAAGATTCGTTATTCAAAACGGGGACATTTGAAAACGGAGAAAAAGAATTATTTCCAAAGGAATCCAATAGTAGCCTTATCTTGTCAGGAAACAACCTTTCTTTGATCCATCCTGCTTCCCGACTGAGTAAATGCCTGTCCCTTAAAAATACTAAAACATTTCTCATTCTGATCTAGCTGATGTTCCTCGAACATTGTATTATAGATAGAGGATATCAGTGACTTTTTACATAATACTGAATATATCAAGGAAACCTTTTTTCCCCTCTATAACGTTTGTACTATACTACCACTTTGTTGGAATTTGAGCCTTTTTTTTAATTTGAGCCAAGCAGGTAAAAGCTAATATTTCTCACTATAATAATAATACAAATGATTTTAAAAATCCCCAGTGCCTCCTTCCCTGAAAATATCCCTTATCTAAATAGGCTCTCCATTGATTTTTCAATTAGCTGCAGAATGAAGCTGGAACAAAAGGCAGTATTTAGCCCCTTTTTATCAAGCACAGGGACTTTTTACTGATATTTTGTTTCCTTTGTGGATCCACAGTGGTCGGGTTTTCAGATTAACTGTCAGATTACAGATAAGACATACATTTACTAAAATAGCGACTGAATATTATTAGTAAGTTTTAAAATAAAGTACAATGTATTATCAGTTTGACTTATATGAATTATAGTGTCATCTGGAACAGTAGTAATTTAGAAAAATGTACTAAGTTGGAAGATATAAATGCTTTTCATTTTAAATATATTTAGAATTATTCGTTTTAAGAATCTTAAGTTTGCGCATATAAATGACAAACGTGGTATAGAGTGGGAAAACGCGTAATTAAATGATTTTTCATGAAGTTTCTATTAGTTTGAGTAAATATAAAATAAAACTGCATGCATGCATGATTCAAGTTTAAACTTGAGTTCTTAAAGGAATAAGCACAGGAACTGAATTAACTTGAAACAAAAACACTTTAAAATTAAAAATAGTGTATTATGCTAGCAATTAGCGCAATTAAAATGTTACAACAGACAGTTACTTCTAAGTTTCTTTTCTTTCTCCAATTTAGATAAAGTTAATAATACAGATAATTAATCCAACATTTAAAGGAGGTTCCTTTTAAAAACTGTATCCTCGCAAAGTGTTAGTATATATATAATTTTTATTTAGTTCTCTCATTGTTTTCATTGTGGGTGAAATTTTGTCATCTATTTATTACGACTTCCTTATAAGAAAATCCATAAGTTTTGTTCAAATACTGTACACGAACTGTTTGTCTATGACAATGCAATATGATGAAGCGGGTTTTTTAAAATTCGATGTAGATTGTTTCTATGCGATACATAAACGATTTTTAGCCCAAAGGGTGTTAATCTAGAAGGGCTATTAATTTCGATTTGGCATTTTGCGTTGATTCACTTTTCAAACTGTTGCCACCAAATATTACAGCCCTGTATTATATTTAAAGAAATTAAATAACGTAGAATCTGCATAAATGTATGTATGTTTCTCGTATTGTGATAAAACAACGGTACTTAGAGGAAAAACGTTTGAATAACGTAATCCTCCACCCAATATGAGCATCTGGAAGTTCTAATTTGGAATTTGTTTTATTGTCTATTTCATATTTTGTCAGACATTAAAGAATTTTTGATTAACAAACTCAACAATTTCAAATACATTTTTATCCCCAGTGCGCGAGACTATGTATCGGAAATTCTGAAAATATGTTCATTTTAAAATTATTTTGCGATATTGTTGATGAATTGAATTTTAAGGTTTCATTGCGAAAACCATGATATTTAATAATTAAAAGTAACACACAAAATGTTAAAAAGCGCCCTTTTTGGCGTAATGTAAATTATGAAAGCTTTCAGTTTAGTTTGAAAGCTTAGTTTGTGAATTTTTGGCCAATTTTTGATGATTGTTTGATTTTTTAGATTATTTGACGTTTATGATTTTAAAACTTCTTCATCTAAAAATGTGTAGGATATAAAATTTTGAAATTTTCATAGATTATAAAGCAAATCTTCACTCTTTTTCAAAATAGGAATGACAATAAAATAATAAATCATGCGATTTATGCATTTCTTAAAAACTGTGTTGCAGTCTGCAGCAGACAAGAAAGGCGTTTTGAGTTTGTCATCTCCGCGCACCTTAATGACGAAATTAGCCATTTTTTTTCGTGATGCACTTACTGATGAACTGATGATATTCGTTTTCTCATTAAACTTCAAGTGAAATTCTTGTTAAGTAACATTGCTGTTTTATCCTATCTCCGAAATTCAATATTCAAAGCGATTTCTGCATTCTATGAATGACGTTATCTTATTTTTTTTTTATTTTGCAAACTTCTTATAACTTATTGCATGTGTTTTAATAAGGACAAAAAATTTCATCAGTGATAATATGTAATGACAACTAAAAAACAGAAAATAAAATACAATAAAAAAATGTTAAGCTTTTATTTAAAATGGATGTGATAATTAATGAACTAAAAGGAGAACAAAATTATCATCAGGTTTATTTGAAACAATAGATTAAATAATTCTATTTACTGAATTCATCTAAACTTTTGTATCGAAAATAATGAAAGCGTAGGGCACCTAAATAAAGAAATCTATTAATTTAATTGCATTTTCAAATGTATAAGCCATCATCTTTTTTAATTTATCATCACAGGCTTCCCATACTTTTACTATTCGCTATATACTGTAGATGAATTCTCTAAATAGAATTTTAATCTCTTATTCTCATTAAAGTGTATGATAAATTATTTTTCTCCATATAGTTGCATCAATTCTCATATTCATGTTAGATAAAAGCTGATTGTATAAAAAACAATTTAATTACACTGTATTTTTAAAACTGGATGAATGGAACTGGATAAATTTATTGGAATATTTTTATTCCAATAAATATCTGATAAATCAGAGTTAAACTTATGCCTTAATAGCTGTGCTGAGGCCTGCAGTACCACAATAAAATCTGGAGAACTGATTGATATTCAAGGCAAGAAAGTATTGCTACCATAAACTAATAAAGGGTTAAACATCTAAAAATATATGTAATTGTATTTGCTTGATATAAAATGAAATAAAAATGAAAGTAAAATTTCTTAGAGATCTTATTGAGCATAAAACTGAAAATTAATTGACTAATAAAAGTAATTGCATAAACATATAAAATAGCATAATTAGAAGACTGGAAGTTATAATCCCCTCTAAATTTAACAGTAAATTATAGTGTTATATTTTGAAATTCTAATATTGTGTGTTTCTCCTCTAATAACTCAGTCTCTACTATAGCTATCTTCACCAAACTTTCTACAATTCTTCTGTGGGTCCTGTAAAAGGTCGACGTCCACTTTTTTCCAAAAAAAAAAAAAAAAAGAAAAAGAAAAAAAAGATATTAAGTAAAAACTCTGAAAAACGATAATTTTCACCCTCATTTTTCCGAGTGGCAACAGTCTCGCAAGCTGGAATTGAAAATCTGGTTTATTTTGGAAGTTATTGCCATTGCTCGCTTTCATATCCTAGAGTTTGTTAATAAGCAATTCTAAGTTTTACGATGAAATAAAAAGAGCATCGCCAAACATTAAATACATTTTTCCCGATTCGAAAAATTCGCGGGAAGCCATTTCGACTATTCTCTTCTTTTTACGATTTTAATCAGCCGGGATATTAATTAAAAACTCTGAAAGCGCTAATCTCGGCACTCATTTTTCCCGAGTGGCAACAGTGTCTCGAGTTGGAGATAAAAATGCTTAATTTCGAAAATTGTTGCTACTGTTCGCTTTCAAATCGTAGAATTTGTTAATCAAAAATTGGTAAATTTTACAAAATCTATACATATAAAGAAGAATGTCTCTATGTGTGTTTGTTTGTTCCCGTTGTTGATCTCTAACCAATTATGATCAATTTTTTTGCCACATTTAATCGACTAAAACAGAATATAGGTAAAACATTGGATGGAACTTGAGCTTTTATGACCACTTTTTCAGAATGACTAAAATCATTAAAAACTACGTGCCTTTGTTGCCGATATAATGAGAGAGAATTAGTTTATTTTTCTATCAAAAATTTTTATGTGGGTTCCATATCTCATCAGACTGAAAGATTTATGACTATGGATCGTAATTTTTATATTCTTATCAGAGAAGGATTACAGCGGTATCGTTCTCTATGTTTTTAGATACATTATTCTCAATCTATCTAAACTGGCATCGGGTACTTCAGCTAGTTGAAAATAAACTATTGAAAATTAGTACGAAAATTTAACAAACTTTTGCTTTCTGATTTACAATTTTATTGGTAATCTTTTCATTACATATTAAGTATACGCGAATTTTATACTAAATTTAGAAATATAAAATCTAATAATATATGTGAAAGTAAGCAAGCAAATATTGAAGGTATAAAACTATTTACCACATATTACCACAATTTAAAAAAAAAATCTATCATAACTCATGCTATTTTTGTACGCTATTTTTTCACATATCCATGGGGATTACATATGCGTATCAATTTTGATATCAGAAATGTGCTTAGTGACGTATTTCAAAATTCTTTGGTTATTACGCTGCGTTAAAACCATTTATGATATTCACAATCTATTAAGCGTTAACGTAACATTAGCAATAGTTTTAATTTCCTTCCTCACGGGCTAGCAAATAGTTAGTTTCTAAAATATTGCTATTTCACGTGACGTAAAAGTTTTTATTTTCCTGTCAAATTTTAAATTTACTACATAAAAAAACTGACAGAATTCAAATAGATAAACAATACCCTTAATAATAATGTAAATTTAAATTTAATATATTTTTGTAGAGTTATAAGATATTCTTTCTCTCCTTTCCGCACGCCTTCGCGGTGTAACTGGAAGCATATATAACTGAGTATTTGAGAGGTCTAGGGTTCGAGCCCCTGTTAAGGCATTTAGAATTTTTCATGTCTCCTGCTTCAAAATAATGTAACGACTCTGCGGAGTATTTACTGGTCATAACTGAAATACTCAAATTAAAATTTATGCAGCGAGTATTTTCCATGAAAGTTAGCATCATTATTGTAATTGATCACTACGGGTTTTTCGCACCATATGTGCAGTATCATGGTACAGAATCATTTGACGTTTTTATTTAACTTTATTTTTCAACATTAATTAAATTTCCTTCTAGGGCGAGAATTTGCTTACAATGTCAACTTTTCTTTTAAAAATATAAATGGAAATTACGCATTTTAATGTAACTTTCTAACTGTATCATTTTATTCGTAAATCATACACGAAACAAAGATTTGCTGATTAGTGTCGTTTCTGTGAAAAGTCAAACTGATAGACGGAATATTGGAACATTTAGTAGAGCCACTTCGATAGTTCTCAAACAATTTATTACGATTAATGCAATTCCGCACAAGCCTTTAATATAATTGCTTGCAATGCCTACCATCTTTTGCAAATTGCTTAAGGCGTCTTACACCATCAGCTCTTTCATTTAATGTACCATAGCGACTCGCCTAAAATACGAATAACTTTCTGTTGTAACGAATCCTTCCTTGTAATTCTTTAATTTTGATGAACAGTTTATAGGCATTTTCATCCAACCAGTATGGCGAGTGAACCAATAACTGACACCGCATCTGTCCTAGAAGAAGTGCCAAAGCTCTCTCACTATTACACCGCGTATTGTTATGGAAGGCGACGAGATTTGTCGTCAATAGGTGACATCGCTTTCTTGTGACTGTTGTATGCAAAAGCTCTATCGGGTGATGAACATTATCATCATCCGTGATAATGCGAGGCGTTGGCATAGTACTATGCATGTGTATGGACAATTTCATTCCGCAGAATAGTCTCACGAGATGATTTAGCATCAAATGACTCTTTCAAAAAAGATCCAAATATCTCAGATGGTTTCTGAAACTGTTACCTCCTCTGGACACAGATCTTTAAAACTGAAGTTTGCTGACGTACTTATAGGAGAATCAGATGGCATCAAGAATAACTAGAAATACAAATATAAAGGACACTCTGAACTGAACATTAATAATTGTTCAAATTAAAAATGCTTTGTTTTGGTTTTAACTACAAAAAAATTGATAGGTAAGTGTCAAATTTTCTTATAAAGCCTATTTTATAAATCGTCTGACATATTACACATTTATAATCTTTCACTGAATATATTGTAGAAGTAAAACAAAATTATATTTAAAAGAGCAGAAACGTAAATATTTGACTTTACTGAATTTATATGATTTGAAAAAAATTCCAGACAATTGAATTGCTGATATTAAGCGATAGCTAAGATAACAATATGACTGAATATGACAGACAGATCTACTAATTTCTTTTCCGACTTACGATTCATGTGCTTTGACAAGAAAACTCCAAATCTACTAGTTTGATCGATATGAATGTAATCACACTGACAAGAGACACTATGAGTCTTCCAAAAACTGAGTATAATGTAAAAACCCTTGACGACTAATCCAATAAAAAGAAAATAAACTGAGTTTTAGTATACTCAGATAATCTGTATTTGTCTTAATTTCAGAATTATTCCGACATCGAAGCAAATTTTATGTAACAATGTATGTTTCTGCACTCAACTCCGCCTTAAACTCTAAAAACAAAATCTCTTAAAATTTAGCAATATTATGCAGAACTGCATGAAGGTGCTTGAATAAGTCTGTATTTTTATTTTACCGACTCTATCTTCATTAAAGACTGCAAAGAATGAACAGTATGACCAACGGAAACATGTTGTACTTTTTCCTCAATTATTTGCGTTTTATCATACCGTTTAGTTGGGATTAGGGAAATATATTTAACATTAAAAGATAAAAATTTAAAAACCGATATTAAAGTTGGTGACTGTTTTCATAGCCTAAGAACAATCCAATTTGTTTTGTTAATATTTACGATATGTAACAAGTTCGTCTGGTAATTTACTTTACACTGAAAACAAAACTGTAATTAATTTTGATAGTTTAAGACAGATCTAAGTATTTTCTTAGTTTCTTTTTAGTGGTCTATTTGGGAAAGATATTTAATGTTAATGATAAAAATCATATTTAAGTCAGCATTGATAATTGCTGTTTCTTAAAAGCCTTAGTAATTTTAAATCACACGGTTTTAATCATAAAGCTTGTTAAAACACTAAACGTATTTTTTAGACTATTAATAAATGAAATCAGAAATTTTATCTCTCATAAAATCACACATACATTCGTCAGTAGTTTCCAAAATTCACCGAAGTTTTAATGCCCTGACGCTAATAATCTATGACAACTATTAAATTCGCAAAAAAGTTAATTATTGCTCCAATATATATTACGAAAATTAAGACCTATTTGCTCTCTGGTAACTAACAACTTTTCCTGTATAAATGGCATAATTATAAAAGATTTATTACCCTATTATGTTTTTCCACTAAAATGTGACGATAAAATTTCCAAAGTTTACCGCTTACCTTCATAAAATTGCATTTAAACATTGGATTTAAAAATTTAAGGTAACCTTTCATATATCAGTGTTTATATGGATGGGAAATACTCTAGATATCTGAGTTTCAAAACTGCAGAAGTTATCGTTTCATTTAAAAAATATGGTTATTAATATTTATCTTTGGATTTCGGAAAAGGCAAACCTATAGCTTATATTTTATCCCTGATGTCCTAAATTTCGGCACACAATGTAACTTACTTCAAACGGGGCTGATGTAGAAAGTATAAGGATAAGAAATATATTAAACGATGAGTGATTAAATTACATTAAATGTTAAATACGACATGCTATGAAAGTTAAGAGCAATTAATATTGAAATTAGTAATGTAAAATTAATTTACATTCATTTTCTCTTGTTAGAAAGCTTTTATTTTAATACATTAAGATTAAATATTTGTTAAAATTTGAATTTCAAGAACGCAGGATTAATTTTACATGAACAAAATAATTATTTACATAATTGACAAAATGCGCTGCTCTTCCAATTTTAAGTTTTGTTTTCGTACTATAATCATTCAATATATATGAATGAAATATTTTAAGTAGATCCTTGTAATTGTCTTAATATTAAAAAGATCAAAATTGTTACATTGTTTTATTAGATTATAGCAAAGTTCAGAAGGATTAGAGAGTTACTTGCTTAAGCAAAAGGTTACTTCTGAAGACTTTCTAAGGGAAACTGATTCATATCTATCTTACACATGATGAAATCACAAAAAAAAAAAAAAAAAAAAAAAAAAAAAAAAAAAAAAAAAAAAAAAAAACATGCAGCCAGTCTAATCGCCTGGTCTCGATCCTGGGTCGAACAAACAGTATTCAGTGGACACAGCCATTGGCAAGACACATAGAAATGAGTTATTCAAATTCACATATTTCAATAAAAGTTTCTCATTATTTTTTAATGAATCGTGACACCTCCGGACTTGAAATAGCGTATAGTAAAATTACAAATATCCGGAATTTAGTTACCGGAGTTAGTGCAGTATTTGAAATAATTTGCTTTTTTTCAAAGGTTGAATAAATTCAATGCTATTTTCTCATTTTATTGCTTTATCTTAATTTTACTCCTGGTTTAAATAATAATAAAAATATAAAAATCTCAAAGCTTTCAGATTTCGCATTACTCCCAAAGGGGCGTTTTGCTAACGTTTTGCGTGTTACGTTTATTTTTTAAATATTATGTTCTTCGCACTTAAACCATAAAATACAGTTCAACAGCAATATCGCAAAATAATTTTAAAATGAGGATATCTTTAGAATTTCCGATACACAGTCTCGCGCGCTGGAGATGAAAATGTTTTTTTTTCGTAAAGTGTTGCTATTGCTCGCTTTTAAATCTTTCAGTTTGTTAATAAAAAATTCATTGAATTTTTACAAAATGTGAAATAGATAATAAAACAAATTCAAAATTGAAAATTTAGGCTTCTAGATGCCCATATTCGAGTGGAAATGTACGTTATTCAAAATTTGATAGCTATAGGTACCGTTGTTTTATGACAATGCGAGAAACATACATACATTTATGCAGGTTCTTCACCATTTAATTTCTTTAAATATAATACAGGGCTCTAATATTTGGTGGCAACAGTTTGAAAAGTGAACCAACATTTATAGTTTTCAATGCAACATGAAAAAACGAAATTAATAGCCCTTTTGGGATAATGATTCAATAGCATACATACATTTTAGGAAGGTTTTTATGGTTGTTGTTTGGCCAAATTTGCTGAATATTAATTCAGCAAATTTGTAGCCTTTAAACTTAAACAATTACTTAATATAAAAAGACTATTTTTCTTCTGTATTCTAAAATTACTGACTGTGATAACAAATGCTTCTTCTTAAAAAAAGTGATTTATAACATAGTAAGAAATGTACTGATGTATTGATGTTATAAAATATAGTAGAATTTCAGATACCCAGACATTAGCTGTAGAAGGTATAGTAGAATACCAGTTCCGTCTCCACGTAATAATTTTTCGTTTCCCAATATGCACCAACCTGCTAGTTAAACTACTTTCTGTTAGTATTTTGCTAAAAATTGCGATAATTCTTTTGAAAGATCTTTCACTCTGTTCTTGATTTTGTATAGAAAAGTGAGTTTTGCAGTTCAGTTTATGAAACAAAAATATTCCACTTTTTTATAATATTTTTTGAATGAAAAGTTGCTTGTGTATTATTCCGTCGAAAAGGAAAGTTGACAACCATCCACAAAGTTGCTCCCAATCGTTCCTACGGAATTCTGAAGGAACTGACGCCTCTAATATTTTGTTAGGCTCTTCAAATGAACCTGAAGCTCTGCTTAGGAATGTATAAGTAGAAACTTTTCCTGAGAATTGTTTCAAACTATTACTGTTGTGTCGTCTATATTCAGCTGACCACATCATTTTTATGACACACACATTTTCTATGGCAGTTTCATTTTGAAAATAATCCACTGCTTGCTTTGTGTAGAAAGAAGGTTCAAATTCTAATAATTGTTTTCAAACTGCAAGAAAGCAAATGCAGTAATAGCAGATGATTTATGTCCTTGAAAATAACTTATCGAGAATCAGTCGGAATTTCAAACCAATGCGCAAACTTCATGCTTGCGTTGTTATGTCTCTTGTATCCACATTAGATGTAAATTGTTCTACTTGACGCTGTTTCACGGTATACGGGATAATGGGCAAATACCAAAGAAGTATTCTTATTTAAAAATTAAAATTCCTCATTTGTATCACAATTCATATGATTTTCGATTACCAAAACAAGACGATCTTATTATTATCTAATTCTCTTACCTAATTCTTATTATTATCTAATTATCTTATTATCTGAATTCGAGTTCACGGAGATATTATAAATGAGCTTTTATTTTATTAGTCTTTTTTATGTCTTCAATTTCAATGCCTGCAAAAGGTTTGAAAGATGTGATTATATGCAACCATATTTGATACATCAAAAGCTGATTCACGAGAAGAAAAAATCACGAATATCAAAACTCGATTCACGAATTAGAAACATGTTAAAATGTGTCATAAACAATAGGATCTTTTCGCCACTGGTGTCTGAAATAATGTACATAAATGGACGAAAAACCCCGTTTTTTAAGTTAACACACATGAATTTTGAATGAAATACTGAATCCCATGGAAATAAGAGAGATGAAAGATACTGAGAATTTATTCAGTCCCATCAGAACCATAACATTTAAGCGTTTAATGCTATTTGTAGGAAAAAAGAAAGCAGACTAGGAAAGATATTAAAGAGCCGCTGGAGATGATATTAATTAAAGTAATTAAAGCATTTTTATTTCTTTTTTTCCTTTACGCTTTGAACAATTAATTTTAAGATATTTCATTTCATTGCATTTTTAAAAATAAGGAGCAAAATGGAAAAAACTTCCTGTTCATCTGATCTTAAGGATAAATTTAGTTCCTACGAAACTGTGTTCTTTTTTAACAGCAATTTTAACCTATTATTAATTAGTTAAATTTAATAACTAGGCCTATTTTCAGTCACATTTAAGATATGTGCCACATATTTTTAACACATGTTTTAGCCACCAAGAATTTCGAAATGATGATAAAAAATCTGAATTAAGTTTTTGATTATTATATTCAATATCATTTGCTTATTGAAGCCGGAAACTCTGATGACTGAAAAATGTAGCTGATACTAACATGTTTTATATGACGGACAAATTAATAATTGCCAATGCCAATAGTAATCGGCTCAATAAATGAAAGAAAAACTAATCAATATTTTGGAATAAACAAAGTTTCATGTCAAATTTAAGTTTAAAAAATCACCTTTTTGGGAAACGTTATAAAGTGCCGCATGCATATAATGTAATATTTCTGGCTATTCTATTCTTACTTATTGGTAGTTTCTATATTTATATATGTAAGATAGAAAATATCCAACAAAAATTATTTATTATATTTTATCAATAGTCCTTTTAATCACTCATTGCGATTTGGCTACGTACCCTTCCTAAAATCTAAATTGCGTTAATCTGCAATGCGGTTAGCTCTAGTGCAGTCACCATTCGAAACTTAAAAAAAATATTTCAACTCTATAAATACGTTTTGTGTAAGTGCGCAGTTGATTCCTATCTTCCTCTTGCTATGCAGAATGAATTCCAGACGGTTTATTGTCTAGATGTGACCTGACAAGGGTTTACTACATAGCTGGAATCATGACACTTGCAGACAGACGTGACTGATATCAATATAAATTTATTACTGAATAAAGCAATTTTGGAGACGCAATATTTGACTCACATATCATGGGCGCAATATGCGTTCCACATTTTTGAAACTTATGTCATCCTAAGATACATTACAGTAATTTTAAAAGTCATTATAAATTATAATCATAGTAAAAGTCTTAGGGAATTATAATCCTTGTTTTATTTTAACTGAAATAGAAATTAGATTTGTGTTTAAGTAAATAAAACGAAAATTTGCTGTCTAATTTAGCAGAAAAAAAGACTTGATTTGAAATTTGTTTTGCAGAAATGAAAATATATCACATTTTTACTGTACAATTAATATATATATTGTTTTCTGTAGAGATAAAATACGATGAACGTACATATAACATTATTTCATTTGCGTTACATTAAACACATGTTATAAGGTATTTTCTCCCTTCTTCCATCACGCCTTCGTGGTGTAACGGTTAGCATCCTCTGTGCGTATTTGAGAAATCCAGGTTTAAGTCTCGGGGAAGACATTGCACATTTTTCACGTCTACCACCTTATAATAACCTAATATCTCTACAATATGGCCTACAGAAAATGCACAGTTTATTATTGTTTATAATATTATACACTGTAGGTCCAGTTAACCCGATTTTTCGAATTCTCCGATAAACATGGATTTATTTAAAATGTACTTTTTTACTATTTATGAAACTATAAATTTTACAATATTTATTGGACTTAAACAAGCATGTACATATTTATTTTGGATTTTTTACTGAGTCTCATAATTCATTTACATTTTCCTGTAATAAAATAAATTCATGAAGCTGAATATTGTGGCAGAAATTTTACAACTAACTTTAAACCATTTCTTTCATTCAGGTGATAACTTGGCTCTACACCAGCAGGCTATCATTTAATAAAATGGAACTCCGATGGATTGCTGTGCCTTTAGTCTTGCACTGTGTAATTTACCAAGCAATTGCAGGTAAGTCTGGACGTGCATGACTTAAACTATATGTCCTAAGTATTGTGTTTATATCCTTCCTTGACTGGTTGGGAACAGAAAGTGTTCCAGAATTTGAAATCGGTACTCTTTCGCTTCGAAACATATTTACGGTTCGTATCGTTTTAAGTTCGCTCGTATTTAGTCGACTGTATTATATATCTGCATGAGAGCACAGCGAATGAGTGCGAGATTTGTCGAGGAAAGAACAATATGAGTTTGCTGAACATCTGTTACAAGCTACAAATTCTAAAAGTTTAGGAACGCAAGGGAGTTTCAGACATTAATCGGGGGGATTTATGTTCCAAACTTCTATGATTTAGATCTTCTGCTTAACTTTGAGATCTAAATTTCTAACTAGAGTTACAGATTAGCAAAAGAGCAATATTTGAGTAATACCTCTTTACAGAAAACAAATATTGACATTACTATTTGTGAAACTTGTTTAGATTTTATGCTGGAAGCATGCGCAGGGAACATAGAAAGTGCGAACATTCTTTCATAAATATTTTAATCATTATTGCATTATATATTTATATAGGTAAGAATACGCAATCATAGAAATGTAGCTAAACTTACTAAAACTTTTGCTGAAAGCATACTCGAATGTTTGTTGAAAGTTCTTCGTTTTTGGTAAAGTATACTGAAGGGAAGATAACACATATTTTTCTTACAAATTTAGAGCCCAGCAAGAAACAGTTTCTAAGAAGATAATGCATATATATCATAATTTCTTTTCAAGAAGGAACAAAATGAGGAGAATACGGCAGATTTTAATTAAATGTTAATCATTGTGTTTACTATGACTATTCGACGGACGCTAATTTGAAGGGAGTTACTGAGCTATAGAATAAAGACGAAATTATTTATGTATAATTACCAGTCGTTCTACTTTGACTAGAACTGTCCCAGTTTGATAACGTAGTCTCTATGTCCTAACTAATTTGTCATTTTTTCCCCAATTATTTGGTAAAATTTTAGAAGTGTCAACTATACAAGAAGTAAAAATAGTGCAGCATCCACTAAAACGGCGGTCTGGAAAATAAAACATTCGCCCTGTTACATTCATTGTTGCCAATCTAAATACTTAAAATCTAGGTTTAAGTACATTGAGTAATATCTAGATATATTACTCCCCCAAATGATGACATATTTTTTTTTACATCAATGCGATTGAATTACTGGCATTGAGCTATACGAAAACACGTTTGTTGAAGCACAATCGTTTATTTAGATAAACAGCGAATAAACATGATCTAAAATTTAACCTTAAGGAGAAAAAAATTTAGTTAACTTTCATTTGCATTTAAGAAACAATGCTTACTCAACTGTGAGTGAAACCTAAAATGAGCATCAAAATTTTAGTTTCGCTTAGGTCTGCAAAGTTGAAGTTAGGGAAATTCAAAATATTCTGGCAAGTCTGACTTTAACCTGTATAAGGTTCTGAAATGAAAGATATGCATTTATGAAACCATAGCTCACAGTTAAATCCAAAGCGAAAAGTGACAGCAAAGCAGTCCAAAGTGAAACCACAGTCCAAAGCTGATTTAGCTATATCAGTAACCTTTTTAAGCGAATGGTAACAAGTATATGACCACCATGTTTGGGCATTACCGCTTGAACTAGTTTGAGGCCGGAAAAATATTTTAACTCATATGTTTAAGTAACTGAAAAGAGAGCATTCCTAATTACAGTGACATTAATTTATTTTTATAACTTAAAATCGCTTTGGTATAAAATCGTAAATAGGCTGAAAAGGCTTCATAATTATGAGACCAGTCCAAAATGATTGTTTAAACCTCTTATAGTGCAATAGATCCAGCGTTTAATAAAAATATTCTGTAAAATAAAACTAGAATTTTTTTAATAAAATTTAAGGAAAAACTAAGACGAGACATTAAAAACAGAAAAATAACAACTGCTATTTTAAACAATGAAGCATAAGCAAATAAGAATCTAAGCAATCTTCAAATATAACTCGTTAAAAATGCAGGCTATACGAAGATATAAAAAGAAAAGTTATAATAGTCTAAGATTTATCGAAGTAATTTAAGAAGTTAAAAGAATGTAATTACTCCAAAAAGAGTCTAAAATTAAATTTAGACTTCCTTCCTTGGGAATTGTTAACTATCAGGGTAATCACTAAACGTCACTACTGTTGAGATCTACAACGCATGGTGCAATAGACTAAAAGAAATAAATAATAAATTTAATGTCGAAAATTCATTAATTTTTCTTTTTATTATGTCTTGATGCTTGGAAGTGTTATAAGTTATCAAAGAGTCAAAAATCCCTTTCTGAATTAAATAATGTTTCGTAGAGAAAAGAAGCAAAATTGTTCTTAAAACTTTTACAATAGCTTCATTTCTTATCATTGTAAATACAAGCAAGAAATAATACATGATCAATACAAATATAATTTTATGAATGTTGGTAATGTTATTTAGTTTAATTTAAAGGCATCAAAAGGTGAAACTCACCGGTGAGTGATTACACCCACATCATAAAACTGTAATCTACAACAGGGGTTCTCATCCGATGGGAAATTTCCTCCTAAGAGGGATTTCATAGTTTCGGGGGGGGGGATGGGATCATTCTTTTATTTACTTGTTAAGTATTTTATTTTAGTTTATGAGTATAAAAAGAATATTGTTCTTTATCTACATTATCTATACTTTCTTAGGTTAAATTTATAAAACACATTAAAAATAATCTAAATATAAATAAATGTGTATGAATTTTTCGAGTTTTGGAAAAGGGAGGGAGGATTGTCTTGAATGTTGAAAGGATTGCGTGGTTCAAAACAAGGTTGAAAAGCATTGATCTAGAATGTAAAGCATCACTAGATAGCACATTCTCCAATTTGGCTGAACGTCTAGAAATGGATATAAGCCAAGAAAACGGAGTTGAATAAGATATATTAAAACTGACAATGAAAGAATAGTTTATCTAAGTATGTATCTTAGTTTTATGCTAATAAATAGTTAAAATACGCAGCTTAAATGTGTATATTTCTTAATTTACTTATTTTTAAAACTTTGAGAAAACGTAGTGTGGGTTACTCTTTGATCGTTCTTCATATGTTTACTTTTAAAATATATCTTCTCACTTAGAACTCGAAACTTTTAGGTTCGGAGTATCATCAGACTCTCTTTTGCAGTATTTTATACTTTGAAGCTATAGAAAATTTTCTTTCAGTGGTATCGTATATTTTTTATTTGCGAAGTACCCGTGATATTCAAGCAAAAGTTTAAAAAAATCAAAAATACAGATTATACATCTTTGTACATCGAACGCGATCTAAAGGCGAAGGGAAATTCCTCCTTGCATTAAAAATCAAATTTCCCATGTTTCGCATCATTGCAAAATTTTAAAGTCACCGGACGCATGAAAAATTGAAAAAACGTTAAGATTCTGTTTAGAAACCTAATTTCAAATTCCTCCAAAATCTCTATTTCAAATTTCTTTTCTCCTACTTTGCTTCAGATAGATTTGATTTTTGACGGAAAAAAAGTGAACAGAAGCGAAGGGTTGGGGAAAAGAAAAACTTAGAAATGTCTTTTCGACGCGTGTTATTTTCAAACTTCTTGAAAATATTCGAATTTATCAGATATATTTGTGCCATACTGGCGCATGTCAGAATGAGAATAAAATCGTGCTTTCTCTTAACATACATTTCGACTCTACCTTCATATCTTCTGTGTAAAATTCCGAAGTGATTACTTCTCTCGTAACAGTTCATGATAATATATATATATATATATAAAGATATTTAATTGTGTAATACGCATACTATGTAAATTAATCCTTTTACTAAATAAGAAATTATACATTTTACGTTCATGTATATTTAATTACTTTAGTAAACATGCTAATGAATACTATGTTTTTTTAAAAGCGGGCTGTAATTAAATTGTTCAAAACATTAAATGCAGTTTTAAATTACACCGTTTGCGATTTCGTGTTTTTATTTATATATATGCTCTAGAAAATGCTAAGAATTACACCTAAAATAAGTGACTTTTAAGCACTTACACTAGCAAAAAATGAAATCTTATAAATTGTTTGCTGAGGAAGATCTTTACAAGGATTTAAGAACATTAATTAAAAGGATCCGAAGTTTATTATTATTATTATGCGTTAAAATTTAAATATATTCTACTTAATCTCTGCTTCACGTTAATGTAAATAAATTAGCAAAAATTGAATTCTGCTAGGACAATTTTAAGCAAAACGAATTCTGAGTTTAGAAGAATAATATGAAGTGTGGAAATTATCCTGTTCAAAGAATTATAATTTAGACACAAACTTTGTTTTTTTCCCTACTATTTGGCTGTTACACAAAAATTTATATCCTAGAAATGTATAAAATTGAACAACAAAAACTGCTTTTGTGAATACCTTTTGATGATAATTTTCATTATTTTTTTTCTAATCGTTTGCTGATTTGTTTCTATTGTTCTACAGATAATTTTTCATTTCGAAAGTACTTTATCTATCAGGATACATTTTCAGGAAATTATTGCAGCAAAATGTGAAGTGTGAATAACTGACAAAAGCAGTGGCAAAAAATATGTTATTAATAACTGACATATTAAAAATTCTTACCTATTTTAGCAAAATATTGCAATGGTAAATGCACTTCAATAAACAATTAAAATGTAACAAAAATAATGATGACACAGTACTGACATTTGACACGGTACATTTAGATAATGGATTCACAAGTATGTTCTCTGAAATGTTACTTCGTAATATAAAGATATATTCGTGTATATCTAAATATTTACACTCATTTGTAAAAGAAAAGTTAAAAGTATCATTTTGCTTAATATCAAATAGGTTAACATGATACAGCCTCTTATTTTTCTATTTTCAGTTTAGCAGAAACTGATTTGTAGGTTGATAGCTCTCTTCAAATTGTTTAAAATTATCATTTATATGAGAAATGGAATGCATGATGAATATTTTAATTCTTTCTCTTGCGTGGTTTTATATTACATCATTTTCCATCATGATACTCTCTTTCTGGAATCTCTTATAGCTCCGCTGTCTGTCCTCATAATATCTTATTGTTTCTTCTTAATAAGCCCACATTTCACTTAATTATTGCTATTATATTATTTTTTCCTTCTAAAATTAAAAAAAAAGAATAAAAAAATCTGAAAGATTTCAGATTTTAAATTACGTCCAAAGGCGCGTTTTTTTAACGTTTCGTGTGCTACCTTTTTTTATTAAATATCATGTACTACGTACTCAAACCGTAAAATTCAATTCAAAATCAATATCGCAAAATCATTTTAAAATGAACATATCTTTAGAATTTCCGTAAGTCTCGTACGCTGGAGATAAAAATGTTTTTTTCCCGTACAGTGTTGCCATTGCTCGCTTTGAAATCATTTAGTTTGTTAATCAGAAATTCGTTGAAATGTTACAAAACATAAAATCGATAATAAAGCAAATTTCAAATTCAAAATTAGGGCTTCCAGATGCCCATATTCGCAGTAGGATTACGTCATTCAAAATTCGATGGCTCTAGGTTTTATCACAATGCGAGAAACATGCATACATTTATGCAGATTTTTCATTTTTTTAAATTTAATGCAGAGCGATAACATTTAGTGGCAACAATTTGAAAAGTGAAACGGGCATTCAGAGCGAATCGCAAAACGAAAGTAATAGTCCTTCGGGACTAAATCCCTTTGGACTAATAATTTAATTTAAGTGAATAAATAGTTTAAATTTTAAGTTAAATAATTAATAACAAGTTAATAATTTAATTTTTTTAATTTAAAATAATTTTGAAATGAAATGGTTGTTTTATAACAGTTTTTATTTTTTAAAATTTATATCAAAGCTGTTAGCGTGGAAGTAAGGAAAGGACTACCGTAACCTTGGATCAAACCTGAGAATCCAGAGAAAGCATGAATGCCTCTTGAGCCTCCCAAGAGTTGAGTGCTAGGTTGCAAAATTCTCAGATTCTTTTCCTGGGCTTTTCTCCGTCAGGAGTTTGGAAGATTTTTTTTCCTTTCGAGCGGGTGTAATTCGGTCATCTCCAGTGGTGCACACTGGCAATGCACAACTGATAAAACAGTTAAATATCCGATAGGTTATCGTTATTCCAGAGGAATATCCGACATTTTCGAAAGAACGGTAACAATGATAATTCAAGGACATATTTATAAGAACTGGAGATTACGCGCGTTAAAATAATCGGAGTGCAAAGTTTTGACATTAGAAAGCTTTTTTTAAACATTTATTAAGTTTAAGACCTTGCGCAAGGTTTTAATAAGAAATTAACTCTCAGTGCAAAAATTTAACAGAAACAGATAATTTGTTGAATTAAAATCAAAATAGTTTCTGCTTTATGGTTATTGAATGTTAAATTGCTGGCTGTGTAAATGAAAAAATGTAATTGAATTATTTCTTATTTTCTGTTCTTTGGATAGTCAAGGACTCCACTACTTAAAGAACTAAGCACTTTTTCATGGATATTGCTCTTTATAAAATTCAGGTCCTAAAATCAGTTTTCATAAATAGTCTTTGTTAATAACAGTCCTTCTTACTAATAAGTCTATGTTATTAATATTTCTAAGTCCCAATTAAAAAAAAAACAGAAGTGAACTTCTTCTTCTTTTAAAATTTAGGAAACTCTTTATTATCATAATTATTAGAAACTGAGATTACCTCAGATTTTTGATTGATATAGATATGCATACGTTTCTACTCGCAAATTCAATGTTTCATGAATCAAAGAAAATAATTTTATGTAGTACTTATAATTTACTTTAGAGTATTGATGAAGAATATTTATATATTTAAATATAACGAGCATTAAGATGATATTTAATTTTAATTTCTGAACATTTCAAAAATTTACTGTGGAAAGAAAAGCCTAAACTGTTTTCTAGCATTTTAGGAAATGTTAACATTGAAAACCTTTTAATAATATAGTGAGTAAGGAAAAGCAATTAAGCAGATTTACTTAAACATTAGTTATACATTCAGTCTCTGTTTATGTTTGTATGACATCAGTGCTATAAATTTTCAGCTTTGTATATATTTATTCTGGAAAGAAAGAAAAAAATGCTTTTATGATATTTGCAAGAGTTAATGAATTGAATGTGAGAAAGTGTTCAAGCGAATTGTCTAAACGTCAGAGAAGTATTCATCTCCATTTATAATTGGGGTGAAATCTAGAGCTTTTAGATAAAAAATGACAACGTAATGTTTTATTTCTTATTCAATTTCTCTAGATTCTTAACAGTGGTGTCAGAAATTAAGTGGCTCACTAAATTCCAAAGATAATTCATAAGACAAAAGAAGCAAGAGATATATTCATTAAGGATATTCAACTTCTATTGCATATATTTGTTTCACCTTCTGCAATTGTTGTTTGCAGAAATAATTTGAAAAATGTCTTCATTTTTGTAAACAAAATGAAGCATAAATATTACTTAATTTTATTCATTTTATTTTAATATTTACATCCTAGACTAGTCTTACACATATTTACACTTTATTTATGAAGAGTATTTGAGTAAGAACTCCCATATCAATTTTTATATTACTTCCTTCAGAGTTCATCGTAGCAGATATCATTTTAAACTTTCAAAATGAGTAAATAAAAATTATTGATTGAGTTTATTTTTTCTAATTTTAAATAACTTACTAATCCAAGCTTTGTTTACTGTAATATTTCCACATACTTAATAGACAAATGAAGCATGATGGTTCATATATTCATTTTTGTAAAAATTAAAAAAAAACATGCTTTTATATGTCGAACTCTTTCTGCATATTATAAATTCATTTGAGCTATATTCATGATCTTACATTAAAATGAAACGCATTATATGTTTATTCCCTCATTAGAACGAAATAAGACAAACTGTATCTATAACATACACATTTGTGAATTGCTGTTTTCACCTCGCATTAAAATTTGCTATGAAATTTAAAATTTTGTTCCCATCAATCATACGAGCAAGTTGTTATTTAGAAACAACTCATCCCACTTTTGCCTGAAAAATACCGATCATCATTTCGCCTCAGGTCTATTGACTGGTATTTTATATATTTATAGAATATTTTTTCCTCGTATCCCGTGGTTATTGAAGTTATTCCATCCTATTGTCCTTTCGTGCTCGCACATTTCAGCCAAGATTGAAATCTGTTTGAGATATCGATCAGTTGTGTTATACGCCTGCACCTTATTTCAAAATTTAACAGTGGCCCCGAAAGATGGCGAGTAACATTAAATGACTCTCTTATTCCTCATCTCACATAATAACATGCTCCATGTATTGAATTTTTCTGCTATTTCCTCGAATTTCGGAGGGGGAGGGAGATTTGGCTTATATTTAGAATAAGCATGCTTTTATTTCTTAGGCGTATTCGATTTATATACATTGTTGCCATTTTAGATACAAAAAAATATATTTTACGATGAGTAAACTCAAACATCTCACCAAACAAAACAATAAAAACAAGTATCCAGTTCCAAGAGTTTTGTAAATATCTAAAAAAGTCATTTTTTCTCGTTTTATATTTGCTTTATTTTTTGTGCAGTCGATTTTCTAGACTACGTAATACATCGTAAGCTCTAGCTAAGGTTTTTAGGTATAAAGTTTCCTTAAATTCCCTTAGATTTTTTCCGTAAATTTTCCAAGGGAATTTTATCGATTCCGGGATACTTTGAATTACAGTTTAATTCATAAAATTCACTATTTGAGTTTAGATATTTAAAAATCAGATATTTTTTGCTGGAATAGTATGAGACTCTATTCAATCCCTGTAACCAAATGGAATTTTAATTTATTTTTGAAAAATGACGACTATTTAATAAATTGCACTTCTTTAATAATTTCTTTCAAAAAAATTAATAAATAAATTCAATAAATTCTTTCAAAAATAACATTTATGAAACATCCATTTTAACACCGAAAAGCTTTCTTTTGCCCAAATTATATTAGTAATCCATTTGCATGTATACTTCATTCTATATTGTCCAGAAGTTTTTATTAGCCCAAACCGTCATTTTCATGTTCAGTACTCAGTCGATGCAATTATTTTGCTTGAAATTTAAGCTCCTCAATCACCTTATGTGCAATTCTCTTCTGCAGATTTAAATGTCGATTCAGATTATTAACTCCTGTATTTAATCCTGTAATTTATTCTATAATACTCAAATTAAAACTTTAAAATGCGGAATGATATTTCATTCATTTTGTACTTTCTTTTAAAAAATATTTCTTTCAACAGATTTTAGATATGACAGAAATATTTGGAAAATAACACTTCTTTAGATTCTAGAAGGGAGACTTCTAGAATTTTGAACTACCAGATTTTCTTTACAATGCAGTACAATCATGTTTAAAATTACCGCAATTGTAACTGATATCTAGTTACTATATATAAAATCAATGAAAATAATTTCTATACCAGTGCAATATCATTGCTTCATCAAAGAAGCTATTTAATCGACTTCTATTAATGACACTTTGTTAGATATCTTATTAAACATAAATGTTATTGATAAAAGAAACGGAATGAAAACATAAATTAAAATTTTTATCATTATGATTAAAATTTAACCTACGAATGTTTCTTTTCTATTTTAATGGTCTAAATATAATATTAGTGAATGGAAGTTTATGAAAATAGAGATTAATTAATTAATTATTCAAATTTAGTTAATGTTCTTTAAATGTAGTTCTTCATTAGCAAATCAAAAAGAATGCCACTCAGAGGTTTAGTTAAATAGTAATCACAGGGCTGAATAACAAACGTCTTGAACATGTATTGGTAGCTAATTATAACCATACATTAACAAATTAATGCAATCAGTAATTTTGCTCTACGAATGGCAAATATTATTCACAATCTACCCAGAATTAACCTTATATATTTGTTATTGAAAATACACGAAAATATCTGATTAGAAAGTATATTTACAAATTAACTCTTTGCTGAATTACAAATATACCTTTACATGCGCAGACCGCTATCAGTTATGATTGCTTCGCTTATTCTCCGTTTCTTGTTTCTTCATACTTACCTCACATTTAGAATGAATTTGAAGGTTAATTTGCTTTGATTTAAGCGACAACACTACATCGGGCTGTATCCTAACATTTTAAATTATTCCCCAACTATGGGATCAAATTACGTCAATTCATATCCCGATCATTACTTATATTTTGCAAAATTTATTCAGGGCAAAATATCTATAGTATATTGGGATGTTTAAACTAAAATATATTATATTTCTTTAATACAGAAGGATGAGTACATTTCTTTCTTAATATTATCCTTTAATTACGATGCGATTTGACCCAACTCTAATGCGATTTAACTTTAGTTTAAAAATTTAAGAAACAATTTTTCTAGTTTGAAAAGAAGCACTGTTGGATTTTCGATTCATTCATAATTATAAGTGATTTACTTCGAAGCATCTTCAGAGAACAAAGTAGAATATAATAAAAGATATCAGAATTATTGAATAAAAGGAGTTGTGTATAAAACCTTCGATTCACGAAAGGGGGGAAGTCTTAAAAGTATGTTATAAACAAATAAAAATTTCTCTTAAATTACACTAATGAGGAACGCATATAATATCCTAGAATATAAATGGAAAATCGGTGGAAAAATTACCTAATTGAAAAAAATGTACGAGTTTTAAATTTATATGCGTGCAGTTTTTAATCATTTGTTTGTTCTACAGTGACATAATTCTTTGTATACAAGATCATGCATATATTTCCGTAAAATAAAAACAAGAATTAATACTTTTACATATACAAAGCAAGGTACAGTAAAATGAAAGCAATCCGTTGATTTATAATGAATTACCAAATATGAGATCTCCTAAGAAATATTGTATTTAAAAAGCAAACTATTCTAAAAATTGCTTACCTCTGATTCATTACTTTCTAATTATTCTTTGTATTTATGTTTCTAATGCAATAAGGAAAGATGATATTTGGATCGTAGGAAGTCAAAGATATAATGAAGATGGTATCGAATTTGCCATTACGTTTTTGCCTCTTCTACATTACTCTCATTTGAAACAGTATGTCGTTATGATTAATCAATACTGCCCTTTCTAGGAGACGTAAATGTCGAAATTCATTTGTAATTTTGCTACGAAAACATTTTATTAACAAAGTTGATTGAGAAATATAAGTCTTTTGATAATGTTAAAAGAAACCCAATGCAGTACACTTTAACCTGTGCAAAATATTACATGAATTTTATGATTTAATATTCATAGAACCTGATCTCAAAACAAATAAGTCGGTGATGAGATTAAAACTTAGAGCAATTTTTGTTAGTTATGAAACTGGTGAAAGTAGTTTATTACTATATATAATTGGAGGACTGACAAATGAACATTTCTGGAGCCTGGTTTCCCTCCGAATTCCTGAGAAAATTTAGCTGCTTATGTTCAATCTGCAATGCAAATTCTGAATTAAGTTGCATTTTAGAAAGTTTCGTTCATTAGTATTAACACGTTTTGGAAATTTCATTCAGCATTTCACCAACAGTTTACTTTCAGTGAATTATTTAATTATAAAAAGTGCTATGGTTTTCATCAGTATCTTGCTGTTCGCATAATCCAACCATACAAGTTCTCCTGAAACAAGTGATTGTTTCTACCATATATATTCCTATAAAATAAATTTGAGCAATACCGAGATTTAAATATATCATGTTTAAGTTGCATTGAGTTTAATACGAGATGAGTCATAAATTTCAGGCAATATTTTAAGTTGGTACCTTGTTAGTTTTAAGTGCAAGATTTCAGGATAATTAAAGTAATTATCTAGTTCATTACCTACTGAAAATTATGCAGCTGCGTGCTTTTCATATACCTTAAATAGATTCATTTTTCAAATATATTCAGCTATTGAGCAAACGTGAAAAGTACAAGTCGTCTTTGTGAAGGAAATTAAAACAGAATGCAAAAGCATCAATTTATAAGACACTTCTAAATTCTTACAATACAAAGAATCTAATTAGTGTCGATAAGTAAAGCTGATTATTTCATAATTATGAATAACTTTACTGAAATGTCATTTACAATTGAAAAAAAAATATTAGAAAATTTTGTAAGCAAATTAAAATATTAAAAATTGATTTTTAATTTAATATTTCAACGCACTTGAAAACTATCTGTTTAAAGGAAAGGGTGTATTCACAGTCTGCTTCCTAAGATTGTGATTCGGTTTATTTTTTTTAGTATATGAATACACATGAGAGTAACCTACCTAATCAAAGATTGCCTTCTTGGAAGAGCTTAGGTTTTATTTATACAAACGTTTATTATTCCGCAGAGAGCAAGTTTGGGAATTGTGCTGCAGCTTTATTCTCTCAGCCAAAGACAGGTCGGGGATCCACTCTTCAAGACAAATAGCGATTATTTATGTAAGATAAAAATACGTAAACATGAATTTTAATTTAAATTAGAAATAACTCCTTAATGATGAACTTTAATTTCAGTATTTTCCCTCTATATTCCAAAAATACTGATAACGTTTTCTGAACTGCGTCATTTTGAGATTAATCACATCATATACTTTTTACATAACGGGGCGACGTAAATGGAACTAAATTTCAAACAGCGAATCTAATTTTACATCATTATTGACTACCCAATCAAATACATTGAAACCGAAACAAACTGATTCTGTATTAAGATTTCATCCCGAGCACAAGGTACTAGGTTTCTGCACTTTGACCTAGATACACTGCTGCTTTCCGTTCCTCTGCAAATAATGAAAATGTATAACTGTTTTGGAAGAGGCACGAACGATGTGCCAAGTACTTATGGCCGCAAATGGTTACGGAAAAAAAAGAACATTTAATCTGCATTGGCTGCCAAGTTTGGTCTTCATTATGGATCAGCATTCTACGACATCAATATTTCAACGCTATGTTATGTTGCTAATTCTTCGAATTCTCGTTTGAGAAACTAATTAAAGATAAGTTACTATTTAAGAAAAATTAGAATATTTTTATTTAGTTCCATGAATCAGTGATTCAATATATTAACATTTTTATATTTCGGAAAAAAGCCAATGCTTCAATGATATTTTTACTTTATTTTATTTTACCAAAAAAGCTTCGTTTCCTTGGGAAAGAAATCAGGAGAGGGGTGAATTTCGCTGTCTCATCTTTCAGGGTCTGACGCATATCTGCAGAACATTCTACAAATGTTGCATTGTTCTGTTGCTTGAATAGCCTGCATACGTGAGGAACTTAGAGTGGTTAGCGTTTCACTTACAAGGAAAGGTCACTGTTTTGGCTATTTAAGTGTCCTGTTTGGCTCCGGGTTTTTGAAAAGTTGCGCGTGCGCAGTTAGCATGTTTTTGTCATTTGAGTGGGAAAAGTGGAAATTGTTCTCTAATGAGGGGGCGAAAATCTAGTTTCGTGGTATCCTGTGCCATTTCGCGATGGAAAAGAGAATTTTGACGAGACAGTTGTTGCTGAGTCGCCTAGGGATGATGTTGTTTTCTCTTGCAGTCATTAAGACGGGGGGGGCAGTTATGCTCCCTGTCGGCCTGAAATGAATTAGCTGATTACCGAAGGAAGACATGATTTTGAAAGAAAGTTAGTTGTTTTGCTGTTGCTACGTTGCCACTAAAAAACTTTTCGTCAGCATGTTGGAGGAAAAAGACTTTATGCGGGGCGATGGTGAGAGGAGGTAGCTTCTTTTATGGAGTTGGTAAGACAGAGGGACAACTATGCCCTTAAGTAACATGCCTTTCCGCTATTATTTTGTTGAAAGCTGTTAGTAGTTTGAGATAAATACTACTATGTTACCGGAAACCCAGGGAGCTGTGAAAAGATGCAGTTCTACTCACGGGTCATCGTAATGTCTGAATGTATATGTGAGGCTCGCAATTGTCATCTTGAAGCATCGTTCTGATATTGCCAATATCTTAGTAGCGACGGTTTTGGTGTATTCTCCTTCAACATCAATGAGTAAATATAGCGATATTTTTACCGGACTAATTGATCATCTTTTTCTTCATACCTGCGTTACGCACGTGCCTCTCCAGAATGGTGTCGACATGATTTTTTCGACTATTACTGAAAGGCTTTTGTGTCATTTCCATATACCTGAAGTCAGAGTTCTGATGGCTCCATTTTCCGGTGCTTCTTTTGGTTCTTTCGGAGACTCCAGGTTCTCGCGGAGTGGTTATTTGAACTACCGTCTCCTGACTTTTTAACCGACTGAGTTGATTAGAGATATAAATGACGTCTACCGAACATTTAGATAAGTTTTTCTTATATTTATATATTTGTTTCAATAAGAAATGTTGCTTTCTTGTGTAAAACTATCTTTTTCTAATATATATACTTTTATGGGTTACTAAATTGATTAACCTAGAACTTAAAGTTAAAACTAGATTAGAGTGAAATGTTGGATGGAATTTTATGGTATCCTGTTGTTAAACTAATGCTAAACCCAATGCCAGGTAAAACTAGTGTATTATGCCTGTTCATGTTAAATAGTAACTCAGGATGTCTGCTGTTATATTTAGTTGCCTAAGATTTAAAGTCAATAGTACATTGTAAATGTTGTAGAAACAACGGATTATTCATTAAAACTAGAATGTGAACTTAAACCATAACTTTAACGATAAATAAAATGTCTGATTTAACTTGAATTTATATTATCTTATCTTTTGAGTATTGTATCCTTCACATAACTGATTATTCACTGATGCACGATCCTGGAAATAAGAGGTTAAATACAACGCAATCCATTCTTTAATTTAGGATCACAAAGAAATGCTTACTTGCTAGTTAAATAACTTTGAACTTAGTAATTTTTAATTGTTACAATTACACACACACACATATATATATGCATTTCATAATTAATCAATTTTTGTAGAAGAGAGATTTCAATTAGTTTCAGTGTTCCTTTCCCTTGACGAAGTGGCACTGAAGTTGATTGAATTTTTCTTCTTTTGTGTTGTTTTTTCTTTAAATTTTTTTAATTGTCATAATGCTTGTTTGAAAGTTTTTTTAACAATTTAAAAAAATTATTTGTAGCATTTATAGGATTATTTGAAATTTATTAATTATGAATTTCAATTTTCGTCTTTGTGGAAAAGTGGTTCTAAATTTCTTATTTTATGTCTTTACTGATATATATATATATATAAATATATATATTCTATAAATGCAACAAATCATTTATTTATAAATTATATATATATTTACTTATATATATAATTTATAGAAATAAATAAAATTTAGAAAGGCAGTGATTATTCTAAATTTTGATTCGTGTTCCTTCTGCGAAATTTAAAAATACTCTTAATCACATAAATTACCGAAACATATTAGTTACTCTCGTAAGATTACACTTGATCTGGTGATGCTGTTTAGTCCACTAATACTAACAGACGTGAAGTGAGTTATCGCTACGTTTGAAGCAACGGCAAAGTGGTGAGAAGTTCAAAAGGAAACTTTTCGTTTGAAACACAAAGCCAAACTCTTCTGCCACAATATAAGCACAACTCACGGTAGTGCAACTAAATAGAACAGTTAGGTATAATTCAAATTTTGAATATTCGTCCAATATTACACAATTAATTATTATATTTGAAGTTAGCTCTGTGCTCTATCAGAATCGTCAGAATTAAAATCAGTCTAAACTCGTCAGAATTAAAATAGCATCACAAAGCTGAATAATTAGTCTGCGACGAACCACACACAGATGAGAAAATCGTGTGTGCGGTCTCCGCAAGTTACTGTTTTCAAGCTTTTACTACGTGTCACACGACACGTTTGGAAATCGCAGGCGCTAGAATGCTCTTGAGCTCTTGACTAGAGAGACCCTCATTAGCACGTTCCTCAGAACGCGAGGACTATACTTCGCTAAAATAATTATTCTAGCTATCCATTAATTTATATATATAAAGAAGAACGTCTGTTGGTTTGGCCTCTAATAACTCGGTGACCACTATAGCTATCGTCACCAAACTTTCTACAATTCTTTTCTGGTCCTGGAAAAGGTCGAAGTTCGAAAAACAAAGTAGTTACAATCAGAGATATTACTTAAAAGTCGGAAAAAAGATAACTTTCGCCCTCATTTTTCCGAATGGCGACAGTTTCACAAGCTGGAGATGCAAAATCTGCTTCATTTCGAAATTTGTAAGCTTTACGATGAAATAAAAATAGCATTGCCTACATTATTCCTGATTCCAAAAATTCTTGGGAACCCATTTTGACTATTTCCATCTTCCTAGGACTTTAATCAGCCGAGATATTAATTAAAAACTCTGAAAGCGCTAATTTTCGCATTCATTTTTTCGAGTGGCAACAGTATCGCACGTTGGAGATAAAAATGCTTTATTTCGAAAACTGTTGCTACTGCTAGCTTTCAAATCGTAGACTTTATTGATAAAAAACTCGTAAGTTTTTCAAAATCTATACATATAAAGAAGTATGTGCGCTTGTTTATTTGTTCCTCTTATTGATTTCTGATCAACTATGATCAATGTTTTTTCACATTTAATCGACTTAAATCGAATATAGGTGAAATATTGGATGGAACTTGAGCTTTTACGACCATTTTATTAGAAACACCGAAGTCATTAAAAAATGCGTGCCACTGTTGCTGATATAATGAGAGAGAATTAGCTTATTCTTCTATGGAATGTTTTTATGTGGATTTCATATAGCATCAGATTGAAAAATATATGACTATCATATTTTTTTGCATCATTGTTAGAGAAGGATTACAGTGGTGTCGTTCTCTATGTTGTTATATGCATTACTATCAATCTAACTTAAATGTCATCGAGTACTTCCGCTAGTTATACATATATATATATATATGTGTGTGTCTGTGTGAAGAGTTTCACGTAACTGTAATAAATATGTTTTGAGTTCACAAAAATTCAGTATGTATTACGCAACCTAACAAATGTACTAATCATTCATGGGATCAGAAGCGCTACCTGCCGCCGGTTACCCACAGCACCTACCAGATCCCATAGGAAACTTATACATAGCGTGCACGCTGTGGTAGAAATACGCTTTGTCTTGAAATCCAAAACCCTTAGTTTACACTGGCTATTCATTTGCCATTTGAGGAATACGGAAAGGCGAAATCGTAAAAGAAGCTGAAATTATAAGTAATTAGTTAATTAGCATAAAATTCCCTACAATTTAATGGCATCAATGTATAGCATTTAATTTTTTTCGCATCTTTACTTTTAGGTTAAGCAATAAATAAAATGAATGAAATTCAATAGACATTCAAAAAGAATAATTAAAAAATAAATTAATAAATAAAATCTGAAAGGTTTCAGATTTTAAAGGTCCAAAGGGACGTTTTTTAACGCTTTGTGTGTTACCTTTATTTATTAAATATCATGTTCTTCGCACTTAAACTATAAAATTGAATTCAACAGTAATATCGCAAAATAATTTTAAAATGAGTATATCTTTAGAATTTCCGATACACAGTTCCACGCTCTTGAGATAAAAAGTTTTTTTCTTTCGTAGAGTGTTGCCATTCCTCGCTTTTAAATCGATGAGTTTGTTCATCAAAAATTCGATAGGGTTTTATAAAATATGAAGTAGATAATAAAACAAATTCCAAATTCCAAATTTCCAGATGCGCAAATTCGGGTGGAATATGCTCATCTGTAACGTTATTCAAAATTGGATGGCTCTAGGTACTCTTGCTTTATCACATTTGTAGAAATATACATACATTTATGCAGATTCTTCATTACTTAATTTCTTTAAATATAATACAGGGCGATAACGTTTGGTGACAACAATTTGAAAAGTGATTCAGACTTCTAAAGTTTTCGACGCAAAATGCCAAAACGAAATAAATAGCCCTTCTGGGCTAACACCCTTTGGGCTAATTACTATGGCAATAAGACGCAGCTGTTCATAACTAATTAAATCAATGTCCTGAAGATAAGCACAAATGTAAGGGGAAGATTAATTATCAAAGTTAATCTGTTGGGTGTTAATTGTTATAATGTGTTAATAATTATTTGTAAGCGTTATTAGCTTTTTAAATATTTTATTCTTTTCCTCTAAAACTAGCACTGAAGATATATGTGTGTGTATTATAATAGAAAACATTATTGCTAAAATGTACTCACATTAAAAATAGAATTACCAGGCATGTAAAAGCCTACGGTCAAAAGATAAAACATCTACAGAATTCCTCTCTCATCGTTGACATTTTTCTACAATGTCTGTTCACGTTTATAGTGATTCAACGCACAATCGCAAAACGAAAACAATAGTCCTTCAGGGACAAAGCCCCTTTGGACTAAAAAAAGAAAGTTATTTTTACTAAAGAAAAGAAAAAAGGAGAGAAATTATAAAGATTTTGTAAACATCACCTGTTTGAATAAAATTGCTTACCGCTTATTAGAATATATTTCCTGAAATATATTCTAATAAATTATCAACAGATCAAAATACAGCTTTTCAGTGATTTTTTGCAGGATATTAGTGTACCTTCAATTGAGTACTTTTAGTTTTCAGCTGAGACATTGAAAGTTGAGCTCAACAGCGCAGATGTGCTACGACATTAACATAAACCAAATGCAAACTACCTGGATAACATCGAAAATTTAATTACTCTCTGAGTAAGAATAGACATTAATTCTAAAAAAAAATAATAACAGTAATAGAAAGAAATAACTTTCCATTTAGTGGGATGCCAAAATTCGAAGTTGGATATCGAGAAAACCAAAAATGTTTTACTGTAAAAAGGCGTACTGAAATCAAATTATTGCGTCTTACAGAAAGATTAAAATAAGCGAAACATTTATGGAAACATTTATATATATATAATCCGAAATGTGTACTAAATGCGAAAACAAAACAGAGCCAGAACCTATAAAATCTAAAGGAAAATTTAAGAATTTGCTAGAACTACATTTCATGAAATATAGCAGAAAAGCACTTTTAATAAACTATCAGTTCCTGCAAAGTGTTTGCTAACAATCTTTCTTTGTAAACAAAAGCCAGTGTCCTAATCAAATGATGGACCCCAACAAAAACACGACCCATTTACGGGGATGATCTAAATATCGCGTGACTACTTTGAAATGCTTTTGTTTTTGTAACTTTGCATAGAAAGAGATTGTAGAGACTTTAATTCAACTTATGTTTAAAAGATTCTTCCTCCCGACGCCAAGAAAATGACGATTGAATAACAAAAATAATAAAAAAAGTGTTGTGTAATAATTAAATGTTTAAAAGTACTAAATTATACTTATACTTTACTTTGTGAAGACACATATTCATTTAATTTTAATTAATATAATTAAATTTGTTGTACCATGAATTTAATTTTATAATGCTTATCCAAATAATTCAAATAAATAAATAAAATAAAATAAATAAAATTATTTCCTGATTTTAATATTACGTATTACAACTAATAATCTTACACGAGTTGTTAAAACAGGACTTGAATATTTTTAATGAATAAATGCAGGTAAACAATTCAGCTTTTTACAGTCTACCAAAATACGAATGAAAGTACTCTAAAACCACCGAGTTCCGCAGTTTTATCCACAGATAAAATTTCACATATTTGAAATAAATTTCACAATCGCATATTTGAAATAAATTTCACAATTTCGCATATTTGAAATGAATTATTTCTCTTTTCTCGAAACTTTTTTACCTCGGGTAATCTTCATGAATAGGATACAAAGCTACTTCTATTTCTCATGTTTCGAGCTGTTTAATCAAATGGCACTTATGTCAAAACTCCCCTAAATCAGTTCGGAAATTTAAAGAAATCTCCTCAAAGCACTTAGTGGGGAAATGTTTCTGAGAAGCATTCAATCCTCGTGAGAATCTTAGCACACGTAACTTACCAAATCCAACTATTCGCTTTGCGTGAGCCGTTATTCCGAAAGTGGAAAATTTCTGCAATCACGACACACAATGCAGGACTCGTGGAAAAATCAGAACTAGATCTTGCTGCATCCCTAGGAAAGAGCGAAGGGAAATCGTCTGCCTTCGAAAGTAATTACTCCCCGGGGCACCTTTTCCCTAAGTCCGTTTGCGATTAACATCATCCCATTATTAATTCCGCGTTGCATCGTTAGTCGGCATTGTCGGGGTCTCTTGGCCTCGAACCGACGTACTTAGCATTGTGCAATATTCATCGAATGCCGGAGAACTCCCATCTTTATTCCAGACTGTGGGGAAGATATCCTTGGGAATCCCCTGTTGTGCGACAAAACTGGATAAGGCCGGAAGCTTAAACCTCTTTTATCCGAACTATAGTCGCAGAGTATTATTCATGTGAGAGAATGTGATACAGGTTTCGCATTGGATATGGCCATCATTTCTGCGTCTTGATTCCGTCTTGATAGGTAGGGCGAGGTTTGTTCGAAATGTTAGGGCATGTTTCAATGCAAGCTTATTTCTCTAGCAGAGGTTATTAAGCGTTGGAAAGAAAAGTATTTTCCCTGGAAGGCAAGGTCTTGATAATTTCATAACAAAATGAAAACAATCCAATAAATAACAAAAATTTAAAAGCATTAAAAAATTCAATTTTGAGATTTCTTTTAATTCTGCTTTCTGCAATTCAGTCCGAATATTTGCGCTGTTATTATGATTAAAATAATATGTTACTCATTTAATACGCTACTTAATTTCTCAAAAATTTATTATTATTATTTCTATCTGAAATACTGTTCGAACATTTATTGTTCTATTCTTCAAAATAATAAAGCTAGAACTCTCCATGTGATTATTTAAGGTAAAATGCCTTTCTCTCCTTTCTATATATTTATTTTTAAGTGCCATTTGTGAATTTTCCTCTTTATTTTATTTTGTGCTGTGCTGCTGTAGTGTTTTTTCTTCCTTACTTACCTTTGTAAGCCTCGTGTAATGATATGTTTAAATATCATTGAGTAATGACAAAGATGTTATGTGTAATGACAAAGAGTTTAAATATTCTCAATATATATATATATGTATACAGGGGGTTCATAATTAAACTTGAAATTTGAGAGCGGTCTGTAGCAAAAATTATACAGCAGAATTGCATCAAAATTGGGTAATGCAGAATGAAATGATGGGAATTTTATCGAAGAACAAAAAACAATGAGTTTCAAAAACCACCTCTAGGTGGCGTATCATAGCTTTATCAAGAACATATAAATAATCTACAAAAGTTTACAAAATATGTTGGATATGATGTCCACCAATGTCTGCTATCATTTGGAAACGTAAAATCGCATGTTCGACTGTTGAAAGCAGCATGAACTGGGGAATGTTACGCACATGGCGTTGTATGCTTTCTTTAAGGTCGGATAGGGATGTGATGGGATCACGGTAGATCATGGCCTTGAGGTATCCCCACAGCCAGAAGTCGCAAGGATTCAAGTCGGGGGATCTAGGAGGCCAACTTGTAGGAAATTGCAGGCTGATGATTCTGTCGTCACCGAAATGGCGGCGGAGCACTTGTTTCACACAACGGGCGATGTGTGGGGGAGCACATCCTGCATAAACACTGTGGTTGCATCACATCGCCATGCCTGAAGAGGCAGAACAACGGATTGCTCTAATAATGAAGCGTATCGTTGAACGGTGACGGTGCCTGCGGCGCTGTGCTCTTGGGAAAAAATCGGACCCACAATGAAGGTTGAGGTAAAGCCGCACCAAACCATTACATGCGAAGAGTGTAATGGAATTTGTAGGAATTGATGTGGGTTTGTAGCGGCCTAAATACGGCAATTGCGCGTGTTAACCGCACCTTCCATATGAAAGTGGGCCTCGTCGTTCCACAAAATGTTCTATAGCCTTATCTGGAGCTCAGCTCCCAAAAGAAACCGTAACGCAAAAGTTTGTTGATTATCCAGATCAGCTGGTAAGAGCTTCTGCACTAGAGACAGTTTATACGGATAGTAGCGTAAGATCTTTTGAAGAATCTTATGAACCGTGGAAGGAGGTTGGTCAATAGATGCTGCAATACGCCGAACACTAGTGCTGCCGATGGTTTGCGCCATTTAGTTGTGATTTTTTAAACTTCTTATTTTTATGGGGGGGGGTCGGTAAAATTTCCATAATTTCATTCCGCCATTATCCAATTTTCATGCGATTCTGCTGCATAGTTTTTGCTACAGACTGCTCGCAAATTTCAAGTTTAATTATGGACACCCTGTAAATATGCACGTAAGATAAAAAATACGTAAATCTCAAAATTATAATTTAAACTAGCAGTAGCCTCTTACTCTTAATTCGTCCTCTCTGTTATAAAAATAATAATGCCTTTTTCTTGACTGCGGTATTTCTAGATAAATCCGTATGATATGCCTCGTATAGCGTTGCTGATGTAGCTAATTCAGAAATGTGTTATTATTATTATTATTATTATTATTATTATTATTTACTTGCTCCGCCCTAAGGCACTACACGGAAGGGAGAGATGTTTCTAAAGGAAACTGGCTCGTAGTAACACGTTACACATGGGGTAAACCGCGAAAACGCCTATGCAGCCAACCCGTTCGCGGGATTCCAACCTCGAACCAAAATACCAGCGTTCAGGAACTTTACCGTTCGGCCGCTGGTGAGCCTTAATTCGGGACTTGAACTCAAAATTTTGTGAAGCAAAACTTTTTCTTTTATACTGCCATATTGGATAACTGCATCACCCTTATGAAGCGGTCCTTGGTAAATTATTACGAAGTGATTCATTTCCAAATTAGTCGTGTGATTCTTACATAATATTAAACAGTACGCATTTTTCTCAACTTTTCTAATCCGTTAGCGCGGCATTGATATTTCTACAGCACCATATTGCTAAGTTTGTTTTATTACTATGAGAATATGTAAGATATGTAAATCTCAAAATTATAATTTAAATTAGCAACAACCTCTTAATTCTTCCTCTTTGTTCTAGAAATGGTATCGCGTTTATTTCTGTATCCGTTCGTATCATATGAGTCGAGTAACGCTGATGATGTAGCTAATTTGGAACATTCACTCAAAATTTCCAGAACAAAATCTTTCTCTTAATAGGCTGTTATATTGGATAACTGCTCACTTCTGGGATATTCATCCCCACCATTCAATGCACCATTGCAAACACATAGTTTGTGGTTTAAAGGTAAGTGAAGCAACGGACGCCTAGCGCACAGTTCATTATACTGTAAATGACACTGAATTGTTTGTGCAGACGCCGACTGATGTGTTACGGACTGTATTCGTTGTAATATGGTTGCTGATGGGAGTGTGCTCCTTCAGTGCCATGCGCAAAATATGCTTGTCTTCCCGTGAAGTGGTGCAACGAGACGGTTGCAATAACTTATGTTCGTTACTTGTTTTCCCTCCTGCATCCACCCATTCCATATCCGCATGTCTGTTGCATGGCTACGCCTGACACGATGAGAGATTTTCCGGAAGGATAATCGGCAAAGATTCAATGAATAAGCAAAGATTCTGCGTCAGTTGAACTCAGAAACGTGCTCGAAAGATGCTTTTATTTTTCAGCGAGGCATACTGAAGCTGCATACGCAAAAGATCTCACGAGAGAACAATTTGCGTTATTCAAAACGACAGTGTTTCCCCCTCTATATATATGAATTGTAAGGAGCGCTTCAGTCGCCCATGATGTGCGCGTGTGCTGAAGTCGTAAACATTTGCATATTTGATCATGCATACACATGATGCAAGTTTCATACTGTCTGGAAGCTTCCTTCATGGTTGCATTTTGAAAGGTCAGCAATTGAATAATAATAATAATTGTAACACATATTAATCACAAATGTTACTAAATGAAATGACACTGTTTGGCATTACTACATTATGAATGCAAATGCAGAAACTAGCTTGGAAAATGAAAATATAATTTGATAAGCGGAGCACATCTCAAATCTTGATGCTTATCTTACACCGTGAACATAACATTAATGGAAATAGGGGACGAACATCTGTAAACGAACTATCTATCCTAAAACGAACATCTGTAAAATTTTGCAATAGATTTCAACAGCATTTCAAACAAATATACTCTAATTCAGGAAATGATTCCTTGTACAGAAGTCCCACATCTAATACTGCGTAATACAAGGAAGATCATTTTTTAATAAAAAACTGAAGGAAAAAGATTAAATCATGCAAATAAAACATGAATCTTATGTTCTATTAAATAAATCATTATTGACTGTATAGAGTGTCGCTCGTTTTGGTAGCATAAACTAGCATGCACCAAAAGATTATACGCAGAATTATCCCTAGGTCTTTGATACAACAGGAAAAGTTAGAACAAGGGTATAAAGAACCCTTTATTCAATCAAATATAGTTGCACAAGTGGTACCACTTGGGCTTACACATAGCCAACACTTCTGGCTTAACTCAAACACTTAACGCTGAACTTAAAATAAAATGTATTAAATCTAGCCTAACGGCTCGCAGGATAATTTAACGAGCAGGAAGGGACTGCCTCGTGGAATTCGGCAGAACAAGCCTAATGACTAGAAGCACTCAACGCCTCAGAATCAAACCGCTAGTAATTCAAAATAGCAAAGCTGCCTTCAAGCAGGCATAACACGCTCTAAAATCACCTCGTATATTGTAGATCGTCTGTCTATAAGAAGTCTTAGGCTTTATTGGAGCCTTTACTTCTATAAATCTCTTTTTCCCTAAGACAATCAAGGTAGAAACTTAAAATCCGGACAGAAGGGAAGGACATGAAGCTTGAAGCAAGAGTCTCAGATGAGAAGTCGTAATTTGTACAGTCAACATCTTCGTAGATAACATGGGCAGAATTCTTTGTGGATAGCAAGATTAGCAATTAAATAACATTTTACTAAATATTTGCAGCACAGAGTCCGGTAGGTAAGTACATATAATAAAGCTAAAATAACCTTCTAAAACCTTCCCTTAAATAACACTTCTTTATACCTCATTTGAATACACGCGCGCTAGATTATTAGCATTCTGGCAGGAAAGCGTAAGCGAAAACGAGACTGAAAGAAAGTTGCTTTAAATAAGAATGAACTGTTAGCCAAACTAAATAAATTCCTATAACTCTATCCCTTTGAAACCAATAACATTGAAAGTATATAAACTGTTCGTTGTTTCTGTCATGAAACAAAAATTTCTCTTTTTATTATACGAAAACGAGACTGAAAGCAAAGTTGCTTTAAATAAGAATGAACTGTTAGCCAAACTAAATAAATTCCTATAACTCTATCCCTTTGAAACCAATAACATTGAAAGTATATAAACTGTTCGTTGTTTCTGTCATGTAACAAAAATTTCTTTTTTTATTATGCGAAAACGAGACTGAAAGCAAAGTTGCTTTAAATAAGAATGAACTGTTAGCCAAACTAAATAAATTCCCACAACTCTATCCCTTTGAAACCAATAACATTGAAAGTATATAGACTGTTCGTTGTTTCTGTCATGAAACAAAAATTTCTCTTTTTATTATACTTTTTTACTCTTGATAGCATGTGGTTGTGGACTGTATATGATTTCATAAATATCTAGTCGAAGAAAACTAAATAACGTTTATTCTTTTTAACGCATAATAATGCAGCTTAAGCGCACAAAAGAGAGCGTAAGGATTACAATTAAATAACAACTATCTGCCGCATTGACCAGGCAAAGCAAAGGTGACTCTGGGGGCGGGGTGTGGACCAAGTGCGCGCTTATCGCTTATTGGTTAGTACTGGATTTTCGGCACTGATATTAGGTGGCAGTGCAATCGTTACACCAATACAAATATATAAAATATTCTAACCGTGTAGAAACATTTACTTTTCGGAAAATTTGGAACATAAATAGCTAAGTGAAATTATAAAAATAAATGAACTAATTTATTTTAGGATGAAGAATTGTTTCAGTATTACCTGAAGTATTGATTAAGAAAGTCAGTCAGATAATACTTTTAGCATTAATAACTGAACTTACTCTCAGTTAATCTAAATAAATTGCAAATTTTCTTTTTGTATTCAATCCTTACTTAAACAATACTAGAATTATTAGAAGACATATATACTTCTGAGGTATTTGTTTGACACATAATTTAATTATAAGATCGTAACTTAAAATATTTACTTGTTCTCACGGTTCTAAATACAGTTGATTCAGGTTATTATTGGTTTTGAATTTCATTTTAATTTGCAGAAATATTAATTTCTAAGTATCCTTGTCATCAATGCATTTATGAAAGCAGATGCATACTGGAAACTCACTATTTAACCATACGTGTTTACACAATTTACTTATCATTTTATTAAAATTAAAATTAACGAGAAAAATAAATTTATTTCCTATAGTTCTACGAATTAATGAAAATCATTAGTAACTAATGAAAGTTGTTTGCTTGTTTATAATCGTTGTTTGTAACGCGATTTGTTTGTAACATAACAATTAAGCACCTCTTATGAACGGGTATTTGAACAGTTATAATTAAATAATGAAAGGGAGACAATTATACTTAAGGGCCATTAGAAGAGTATAATTAAGAGCATGGATAAGCGAAATTACTTGAGTCACATTAAAAGCAATTGTATATAAATTTCGAGGACATTTAAAAATTGCGTATAGTTAGTGCAGATCCAATTATTTTTGTAAATAAATCAATGAAAACGAATTATATTCATACTGGAAGTGATGCATAGCATATTCCTCTATTTCATGCTGAGAGATACGTTATGTTCATACACGTAAATATTTTAATATAAATTAGAAACCACAGATCCATGAGACCGTATTATGATAAAGAGATATATTTACCCCGCTGACCGACATTTTTCTTGTGTAAAACCTGATTTGGCAAATCACAATTTGTTGAAATGTGAATATTCATTTCATGCGATTTGTGTGTGATTCATTTTATGTGTGATCATTTATTTCATGTGGTTTGTTCATTACGAAGGTAAGAATATTACTGGATATAATATTCATAAGATTATATAGCCACGAAATGTGAAGGGTAAATAATCTTAATCTAAACAAATACTGTAATATTGTTTATTATTATTACATGCTTCGCCATTTGGCACTACACGGAAAAGACAGGATGCCCCGAGGAGGCCGTTTAAAGGAAAACTGGCTCCTTACGCTACACATGTGGAAAACTGCGAAAACGCCCATGTAGCCATCCCGTTCGTAGAGAGTCGAACCGAACTATCAGTGTTCAGCAGCTTCGTCCGCTCAATCGCTGGTGGGCTGTATTTATATTTGAACAATACTTTATATGTTTTACATCAAAAGCATAGTACTTTTAAGAACTAGGCCTTTTCCTAATTTTGTACTTTTGCTATCAAAATCTCTATTTTGAAAAAAAATATGTGCGATTTTGCAATGAGAAAAAAATTAATGATTAAATACTTTAATGTTGATTATCTTATATTCATTATTTTTATCTTTAAAGAAAAATATATTTGAAAGCTGTATTAACATTTGAAATCCTACACTTGTAGTAAACAAAAGCGTTCTTTTGTTTCTTCTTCTCCTTATCTTTGCTAATAAAATAAAATTCTTATTTTTTTTGTACGTGGAAGAGTTAAAACCATTGGTTAACACTTTTTATGTTAAGTGAGAATCTACAAATATGATTGAGAGCATTTCATCGTTTTTAGCATCATGCTCAGTATTTCCTGAGTTAAAGGATATTTAGATTCCCTCACGAAATATGCTAATGCTTCCATCAAGGTATGGTATTCTTCAGGGTATGGTATTTCATTGCTGCTAATGCTCAGGAATACTTAGCAATTCCTGGCTTCCTCTGAAGAAAATCGATTTTAATTGAGAGTCCATTGCTGTGTAATCTCTTTTATTACATCGCCCGTACTAAAATATTTACCTATGTGTGCTCCTTAAATTGTAAAGTTTTATACTTTGAACAATGCATAACGCCATCAGAATTGTTTTTATTTCTTACGATGTATGTTAGTTGATTTCACATTTTAAGTCTGATACATCTGCCTGCGCACACTGATATCTCAAACTGACGAGTATAACGTATCCATTATGCAAGTACTTATTATTTATGTAATTTTGAAATATTTTTGCCTTAAGAAGTTTACTTTTAGGTCTTCCTCTTGCATAGTCTCAATTATACTAACTTTGTACACAGCCTGCCTGATGTCACACGTCTGGAAGAAAACCTATGGTAAATCAAAACATTTTGCACTTTCTAGATCTGTTGCTTAGCACTGAAAAATGCAGCTAAACGATTTCGAAGATCAAAGTTTCCTGATAACTTGCAGGAGCTCCTAAATAGCGAATATTTACTTATGACAAAATTTAATGTATTGATTTCATCATTTCAAAACTTTTAATCAATTTTTAATCAATTTATTTTTAATCAAATTTTAATCAATAATTTAAGGAATGCAAAATTTTCCCTAGAATACATGTTAAATTTTTTGCCCTCAGTAAGATTATCTAATTTTAAAATTTCCTTTACTGTAAAAAAACCTTTCTTTGAAAGAAAATCCTTTGTGCTAAAATTCGTTTATTCTTCAACCATCTATTAAATTAGGCAAACTTCTTTTACAATAGCAGTTTTAATTTAGCAATAAAGAAAACAAAGCAGCCTGGAGAGAGACTTCTTTTGATAGACTAATTAGTGTAAGTAAAAAACTAGCTTCTGTTGAACCTTCAGGGTATGGGAATGAAATTCTCGTTTATGTTTCAGAGAAGTATACTTAAATGAAATTAAATCCTGGAAATAAAAGTGCAGATAAAATGCACCAAATTAAAATATTAATACTGTCAGCAGAAAGTGATTTGTATAATACATAATGTAAAAATATTAGCACCGTTTACGGCGTAAATTGTATTGTATTGGTAAAAATAATGCATAATTGCAATTTTTCGTGTCGAGGTTATTTCAAATTTTTTTTCATCATGATCACAATATTGATTCCTACACATTTTAACATTTGAAATACATTTATTTAAAATATTTAAGCTTAAATCAAAAGGAAGTTCTTTAAACGCTAAACAATTTGAGAATCATTCTTAAGTCTCACTATATAAAAGAATGATTATGTCCAAAAATGCGATTTAAAGATCATTAGAAGTTAAACGACCAAGGTCTACTTGGAAAAACTCCTATTTTTAAATTATTTTATGGCTACAAATTATTTCATGATAGTATTCGTTCAATAAAAAGTCTTTATATGGAAGGCGATTTAACTGAAATTAACTCATCCTTAACGAACGACGAGAAAATCACGAAAATTCCATACAGTCAGACATCTAAGCTGCCTCTAGTTCGGAATAAGATGAGCTTTATTATCGTTTCATGATTATAGTTCATTGGTGGAGAAGAAGTGAACGTATAGATTAGTCACTGATTCCATATGTCTTCCAAATTAGAATTTGGATGATATTATTGATTAAAAGCTGACTAGTTTAAGTCATTGAATTTACACTATCATTATTGTTAAGTTCTTATTTTTTCCATTTAAAAAAGCAAAAATCACTTACCTGCCTTTGAAAAAAGCATTAATGATATAAGCTGAGAATGATATATAATATCAAGTTAAATATGCTGTCTTCATTTTTAAATAAAACCAAAAGACCTAAGCGGTTATTGCAATAAAAATCACTTTAGTAAACATGTATTAGTGCAAAGTAATCAAGTTAAAACTTTGATAAATACTTAAATAAAATGTTGGTACTCACGATTAAAATTGATGATACCTTTAGAGAACATGAAATTTTCAGACATTCGGTAACAACAGAAAGAGCATACTAAGCTAGAAAGTAGTTGGCAGAATGTAGTTTACTAAACACATTAGCATTTAGACATTGGTTCACGCATTAGATAATTGGTTCCATATAAGTCATATTCAAATCATCCCAGAGAATAATTTTCTACCAGATCACATTTACTGGAGGACTGAAAAAGTAGCCATAACACTAATTTACCAAAAAAAATTTTAATATCTATCAGCGAAATGAGCTTTTAAAAAAGAAATTGAATCTATACAAAACTTACGACGCAAAATGTTCAAATCGTTCTTAAATTTATTTTAACGCAATTGCCATACATATACACTAAATTAAATAGTTTAAACAAAGTCACAAATATATCTGCTTCTTGCAAATAATCTGCTGAGGATATTAATTAAATATTTTTAAGCCATTCATAGTAATTGAACTTTAAACCTTCACTTAAGCGACAGTCAAAAGTCTTGAACTCAAAATGAACTGTCAGAATTTAAAAGTAGTGGCAATTAAACCGCTGCCTAAATTTCTTTTTAATTTTTTTTCTTTCTACAGAATTAAATCACACTTCCTGTAACATAACAAAGATTTCAGAATAAAATAGCCGGTATAAATATGACAAATTACCGACGGCCAGGGCTTGTTCAAGCAGTCTGAAGTTTTATCACTTCAGCACATATTTGCTGAAAAATGTTTTCCTATTTTCCGAAAGTTTGACATCGATGAATTTTTTAGCTTTTGAATGCCAGGAATTCAGATATCTGTAATCTTCTAAGAGCGAATATAGTCATTGAATAGACAGATACACATGTCATAAATCACCTTGATAATCTTTATCTTGTAAATTTGCTTTTGCTCTCGTTTAGTAATACTGCTTTTTTAACGTTTCCTGAGCGACTTTTGAGCTGAAAGACACCAGCCCTATCGAAATTTTATTAATATTACAGTTATAAAGCGATATTCTTTAAAACTAATATTCAGGAGCGATATGCAACATCACTGAAGATATTGCCAAAAAGTCATCATAAAGATTCGAAGGATATTCCGAATTTTTTTTATTTTTATTCAATTTTAATTTTTTTATCCCGAATTATTTTATTTTCAATGACAAAATCCTCAATATAGTGTAAGAATTCAAAATTTTCAAGACATTCGAAAGCACTCAAAATCATCTTCTTATTCTATGTACAGTCAGATGAAATGTACTCTCTTTAAAAATCTCATCTACGCGGGGTTCTGGCAATTAAATATCAAAAATCAATATATTTGAAGTTAGAAATATGATTTTTCCGTATGCTATAACAAGAGATATCAGAAGGTGAATATCTATGCACCTAACTTATTATAGCATTATTTTAATGCGAAATTAGTTTGTAGTAAAACATTTGTAAGGTATTTTCTGCCTCCTTACTACTCGTTTTCGTGGTGTAATTAGAAAGCATACGTGGCTAGCAATCAAAGAGTCCGGAATTTCGGTCTTGGCAAGGGTACTGAGGATTTCTTCACTCTCCTGATTTCCAACATAAGTTTCAAAAGACTCTGCCCGTGCAAAATATTGATAGACCATCCAATCACCGAGCTTTGATGTTTGAAACCTCTCCTCCTCGTTCACCCTTTAAGAGGAGAAGAAAGTTTTTCTCCTTCCCGAATATGTGCCTTCGCGGTGTAATTACTGTTAGCACATTCGGCTAGCAGCTTGAAGGTTCGGCGTTCAAATCCTGGCGAAGGTATTGCGTATTTCTTCAATTTTCTGACTTTCAAAAGAAGAATTCTAAACACCTTTAGACAGTGAGGTGTATTTTATAGAATGTATGCAACACAAAGCGCTACATAATTTTTTTTAAAAAATGTGAAATACGTTAAGAGTTATTAATCTCTTAATTTTTACATGCTTGGCTCTGTTGGGTAATACTTATTCCGAATAAAATGAAAATTTCTGCAAGGACGCACAGCAGAAAGATTTTAGAGTTGCATTAACATCTTTTGCAGCTATTATTAATTATTATGATTATTACTGATCGCATGATATATGATTTCTCATTAAAAAGATAGTTCCTAGGAGTTCAGTCAACTTGTTTGATGCGTAGCTTCTTTCTGCTTTAATAATTTTCCTGGTTCATATGCATTCAATCGCTTTATCAAGACTATCAACTATTTCATCGTGTCAGAGACCGATCTGAGCTCATTAAGTCGAATCAAATTCAGGAGACGTACGGAAACATACGGTATTAATAGTAAATGTTGAGCTGTAGATAAAAGAGAGGCATTTGAATAATACGCGATGATTTTTAGGCCGCAACGTTTTCTCGTATTTTAGAGCAAATAATTTGATTTTAATTGGCCTTACATTTTCGTGGAAAACTAATATTTGATAACTGAGTTAACATTTATATAACTAAGCGAAGCAATTTTATAAAAAGTGTCAAATTGAACAGATTTTTTTAGACTTGCTGTTTTACACATGTAACTGAAAGAAGAAAATACTGGCTTTTATTCAAAGCATAGCGTAATTGTTTTTAAGAGTGTAGTATTTTGTGTTTGTTCTAGAATAAAAGTTCGAGTAAATTATGTTCTCGGATATGTTGAGAATATGGTTCAAAATTAGATCATTTTGAAATCTGTCATGTCAACCATCTTTAGACTCTCTGGAGCCGATCAGTATTTCTGACAGTGCAAATAAATGTGAATAATTAGGTGTCATAAATCATATGTCCTTAAGGCTCCCAAATCCATAGAAGAAATTTTTAGTGACATTATTTACTGACTATCCTGCTAACTTCATTTAAAAATCAATCTATTTCAATAATTGTCAGTGAGTTCATTTGAAAATAAGATAAAGGTTAATTAGTTTTTAATATGAGTATACTGCAGCTGCTTAAATGTTTTCTTCATTTCTAATGTAGAGAAATTTAATATATAAAAGCATTCATTTCCTTTCTCGAAAAAAACATTCATCTCGCACCTTATCATTTCTTGTATATTAGTGCCTTATTACATGAGTGTTATGCACAAGACTACATGCTACATTACTTATGCATAAGACTTATTACATGACTGTTTGACAACACTTCATTAAATTGTCAATATATATATATATATATATATATATATACATATAATCGAAATACCACTGACTAATCGCGAGATCTCCGAAACTATACATCCGATGGACTTGAAATTTTGCTTAGTTACTCATTCCACGATGTAGGCGTGCACTAAGAACGGATTTTACGTAAATCCTGTCCAAAATGGATTTTTGTTATACCATCACAGGCGGCACTAAGCCAACACTCTTTTTTTGTGTTTGAGTTTTGGCTTTGATTCACTGACTGGCACTATATTTGCCGACTTTAAATTTAAAAAATTTACATTCATTATCAATTCGAAATTAGACATTTCGTCCATATAAGAAGTCTAGGTTCACATTCAAATAGATAATGTGCCCAGCAAAGCGGGCGGGTGTTAGCTAGTATACATATATATATTCGATTAAACTGAATATGAAAAGTATTCTATCAGTAATAAATACTAGAATATACTGTATATTAATCCTTCATTTGATTTACAATTTTTAGATTTTTATTTAAAATGAAATTTGAATATTATTATGCAATTTTTGTATTTATTAATTTTAGCCAAAAAATTATTTTACTTCATTCTAATAAAAATCTAAACTTCAAAATGTTTATAACTTAACGCTGGATGTTAGAATTTTCTTCGAAATTAAATATATTGTTAGCATTAATTAAATATCATTAATTATTATTATTACTTTTCTATTTCTTTGACAATAAGATATTTTATCATATTCTGATGATGGCTGAGCAGTCGAGTGTACACTTTCATATATTTTCATACACATTTTATTTTCCATTCATACACATATTCATACACATTTTATTTTCCATTTTTATAGCTTTAACCAAAATGAAATAGTATATTATTTTTAAATTTACATGCATTAATCCTATTTAATAAACCATTTTTATGAACTCATGAATGATAAATGTTAGAGTATATGTTTTATTAAACATTGATTTTATTTACCATGTTTAGATTATTGTTCATAGTTATATATTGTTATTATTATTTAATTTTTATTTTTATTAATGTTATTGTATAAGTTATCATAAAATTAAAATCGTGCACTTTAATTTTAAAGTAAATCTATTTTCAGATAATAGCTTATATATGAATTTGAATATTGCTTTTGAGAACTTAAATGGTAATTTCTGAAGTAGTTTAATAAAATATTAATTAATCTACACATCTATGATTTTTAGCAGCAACGCAGATCTTATTTACCATAGTATAAAATAAGTAAAACTAATGATATTTGCAATGTGCAAAATTTGATTACTGACGGTACGGGTTCTAAAGTAAGATAACTATTTTCTGATACATCTTGAAAATGATAAAATCATGCTTATTTAAGATAAAAGTGTAATGATTTTAATGAAGGTTAAGTCATAGTCAATATAATTTTTATTGCTTTTTAAATAGCTGTAATTTGTAGAAAATATTCTAAAATTTTAATGTACAGGCTTTTTTCTCGTTTGATACAAATTTTAGGCCTTGGAATAGTATTCGATCCAATATCTCATCATCTAGAGTCTGCAAGCCGCTACCAAACTTCAAAAAACACCGAAGTTAGGTTTCTCTGTTACATACTTGAATGCAGCTTTCAGTAGACCTTTTTACTAAATATTTTAACTCACTTTCTTTAAGATTTTTCTTTAAATCCTTTTGATAACAGACAAAAATTTTAAAATTAAAACAGTTTTCTCCATCTTAAATTTTTCTGATCCTGATCAATAAGTATATACCTGGAAGATCTGCAATTACAGAACTCAATTTATTTTAAAATGTTCATATTGCTTCAGGATTAGGGATTCAAAAATTATCTTTATTGAATAACTAGTAGAAAGTTTAAAGTGTTTCATTATTAATCATTTACTTACTTATTTTAAGGTTACTTTTGCTGCATTTTTTCTTGACACATTAAATATTTCAGCCTTTAGATAATGAAAATGTCAGCTGCCTCTGAAAGACAATAGAGTTATTATTCTTACTTTTCAAGAGAGAATCTATTAAAAACATAAAGGAATTACTATTTTCAAATTTCTTCACAGAAAGTCATTATAGCCTTCTTGTTCATAGTAAGAACGAAAGTTGAAAGAGATTCCAACACACAGATTTTCATTAACTGGAAAAATCGTGTTCACAGTGTGTCACGTGATTGTAATGCAATAATATTCGCTAATCATTTTTTCTAGTAAATCAATCATCTAACAATTAGCCGAAAATTTAATTTTCACCAAATGATCGAAGTTTTTCTCCATATATCAAAATTTTATTCGCAGGATATAAAGCATTAGTTTTAGTAATGTTTGAAATTTTATAAAATATCAGCATTAATATACCCCTTTTTTCCCAGTACATTTTTGCATTCTATTAAATAATTGCATTTTGAATTTAATCTGATTTATAGAAAAGTAATTTCTGTGTTGAGAATTCTAGTTGTTTCTGTTTGCCCCAAAATTTAAAAAAGGAACTTGAAAGAGTATGGATGTTCTTTGGTAACATAAAGTAAGTCCAAACTCGTAATAGACTTGGAGCTCATTATCGCTTCGTCTGAAATGATCTACAGAGTATTAAGAATGTTTTAAAACAATCCTATTTATTAAATCAGATCTCGTGCTTGACAAATCAGCCAACCGCTTGTGGCGATGTAACTGAAAATAAAAGTCAGTTTCAAGATTTAAAACTACGCCTATTAGCTTAAATCTAGACTAAATTTTTTTAACGCGAAGTTAGCTCAAAAACGTCTCACCGGAGTAACAATGTAAATATCGGCAATTAAAATGAAAGCCGAAAAATACAATCTTATCTGAGCCAGTGGAACCTAGTAACGCGATCTCAAAAGGCATAAGCGTGCTCCGTCTTACAATCCAAAAACCTCAGATTAAATATTCTGAAACTAAATGAACTGGTAGGAAAACGGAAGGGAGAAGTGGCAGTAAAAATTTAAATCATAATAACTCGTAAGATTAACATAATGTAATGTTACAGGTGATGCTTTTAAATTTGTTTTAATTAAGATTCCAAATCTTAATTTTTTTCTGAAATACAATGTCAGTTATTAATTTGATTCTACTCGTTAAGAATAAAATAAAGTTAGAAATGCTCAAAATTTCATCCTAACAACTGAACAAAAATAATGCGTTCAAATGTAAACGATGCGTGAGTAAAAAAGAGCATTTCCTCAGTCTTGAATTATGATTTAAGAAACCCGATTTATCTCAAGAAACACTGAATCGTCCATTTTGCTAAAGCTGTAACGAAAAGTGGCAAAAGACAATAGCATAAATCTTTTGCAGAATTATTAGGCTATCGAATTAGTTTTAATTGGTAATATAATTCTTAACGGTTTGATTATGCAGCTTACTAATACTTAGCAAATTAACACGGAACATGTAATATAAGTAACGTTACTCCTGTTATAGATCTGCATATCTTAAAAAAGATAAATAGCCTTAAAATTATGATGTTTACGCTTTTTTAATTAATCCGATTAAAAATTTAATAATAATTTCAATTATTAATTTTCCAATAATTTCTAGTCGAATAATAAGCCAATGTATGATAAAGTTAAATATTTTCTTCTTTTAAACAAATGAAAAAAAAATCTTTTTATGAACGAAAAACAGTAGAAGTTAAATAATAAAAATCACAATAACTGAGCACCATAAAATAGGTATATAAGTAAAGCAAATATCTTCAGCATCATCAAAAAAATTATAACGGAAAAATCAGAGAATTAAGAATGTTCTCCGCAATGGGTGGACCATTTACCCGGAAATTTTGGAGATTGGGGAGAATTCTTGAGTTATTTCCTGGAAGAGATGGCAAGGTGAGGGCTTGGAAGGTAAAAACCGAGTCATCGGTTATCAGACGTGCTGTACAACATTTGTACAATTTAGAACTTAAGAACTAAAGTTTTATCTTCAGTGTTAATTTACAAATATGTATTGTGAGTATATCCTTTTATGGGTGTTTATTATTTTTTGAATTTTTCTGCTAAAATTTGTAATTCTAGTAACTTCCGTGCACAAATTTAATAATTTCAAATGTGCTTAAGTTCACGGATTCATGGTATGCTCTCTTAGAGGGCCTTTGAATAATCTTCTAAAAAACGTGACTTTTTTTTTAATTTGGATAATGTTCCATTTAAATTCTCAATTATTTAGATGAGATATATTTTTTTTTATCTTGTGTCTGGAACTCGAGTGTTTTTGTAGTATGAATGTATACTGTTTATATACAAGTTTGATGAACATGGGGGGGGGGCAAGTTGCTAAAAATAAAATGATCATACAAGCAGACGATCGTGCGTTTGCAGTGTCTGATATTTCTCCCGGCAGAACTTGCGAGATTTTTGTAAAGAAATCTTTAAAATTCTATGTAACGGATTTTTTTGCTTGCTAGGCTAGCCTATTATTTCCTTTTTCTCAGATTAATTATGCTTGGATTTTTGAGTCTAATATGTTCATGTATGTGATGTGAATAAAAATAAGAAAAAACTGGACAATATGTTCTTCATTCAAGAATCTCGTTTAATTTTCTAGTTATATTATTACTATTTTTTTTCAAACACGAACTCACGCTCATTCTACCATTTGGCCTTAGTCAGCTGCGTATTCACCTTCTCTAATTATTTATGGATTATCCTAAATAGTAACAGAGAGTAAAATAAGGAAGAGCGAGATCCAAGTTATAGGGAAGTAGGAATGAAGATATCTTATTAGATACTTTAATTTTCATATTACTGCTTATTTTTATTTGAATTGAGTTTTCTTTCAAAGAACTAATAATGGATTAGTTACCTGTAGTTTAACCGTGACTACTTTTCATTTGTTATGTTCTTATTATAACCGCATTCTTTGGAAACTAAATTATTCTCGCAATTTTCTGTTTTCGATTTTCGGATTGTAAAACTAGTTAAAAGAGAGAAAATACGGTAGACAACCATAGTTTAATTCATTTCTAACTTCGGCGCAAATTAATGTCAAGAAATAATGCCTTTTATTTTAAAACTTCTGGTCATTTGTTAGATACTTACCAGTAATAAGATCATTTCTAAGCTGTTTAACATAGTAAGCGTTCTCAATATTATGATGACACAGTTGTTACTTTAAAATGCATGTCGCTTAAAGACTACATCCTTCAGCTACGTATGTCATAATTGCAATTAGAGCATTTTAAATTTATCTGTAATTGTGGCAGTGTTGTTTTAAAAAAGGAGCCATGGCTTCCAGCACAAATTGGTGGATGATCATATCATTTCCGTAAAATTATTTTCATTTTACCTGCTGCCAAAAAAGAAGTTTTTTTTTATTAGTCCAAAGGGACAATTTGCCCAGAAGAACTATTAATTTCCTTTTGACATTGCCACTAAAGCGTTGTTTCACTTTTGAAATTGTTGCTACCAAATATTATCGCCTTATATTATATTTAAAGAAATTAAATAATGAAGAATCTGCATAAATGTGTTTCTCGCATTGTGATAAAACAACCGTTCCTAGAGCCATCAAGTTTTGAATATTGAATGTTTCCACCAGAATATGGGCATCTGAAAGCCCAAATCTGAAATTTGTTTTATTATCAGTTTTATATTCGTAAAACTTTAACGAATTTTTGATTAACAAACTCAAGGATTTCAAAGCGAGCAATGGTAACACAGTACGAAAAAAAACCATTTTTATCTCCACCGCCCGAGACTGTGTATCAGAAATTCTAAAGATATGCTCACTTTAAACTATATTTGTAGATTAAAGCGTGCTATTCATATACTATTTTAGTATATAAATAGGTATCATTTTATTATTTATACATATTTATGTAATAAAATTATACCTATTTATATTATGTTTATTAAATAGGTATAATTTTTAGTATATAATTTACGTACTATTTTAGTACATTTTACTATTTTAAGTACATTTGAAACGTCGTTTCCGTTTTTCATTTTAATGCGTTTTATATACACCTTTTAACTCTAGTTATTTATTCAGATATCGTATACTAGAAATAAAACTAGATTTTGTTTTCCTTAGGTCCTTTTCTTGACCAGTAAATTAGAATAATATTTAGTTTTAGTACCATGCTTTACATTTCAAAATGTTTAATATGAAGTATTAGTTTTACGGCTAAGAAGGTCAAACGAAACATTGGGGTATTTTTTTAAAATAATTCCTGAGGATATAAGAGATTTTGCATCCTTTTTTCGCAAGGAAAACATCATGAATATTCATCGGTGATGTATTAAGCTTGTTCTTCTTTGTAGTGTGTTAAAAAATTGGTAGTTTTTTATATGCTTAGAAAAAAAGAAAAAGAGAGGATATTTTTGAAGCAATTTCCTGATAAAAACATAACTCGAATGTTTTTAAGCGAGAAAATCTTATTTTTTATCTCAGAAAAAGTAAACATTCAAAAATTGCTTTCGTGTAGATGTAGAAATTTCAGTGATGGGAATCAATGAAATTCAGTATAGTATCTTTTTTTCCTAAAAGGGAATAAATATTACCACGTTAAATTCATTATTCGCAGTATTTACATTTTGTTTCCATGCAACTTTATTTAGATAATTAATGTTTTCAGAGCTATATCTTTTATACCAAGCAATACATAACAAGACTAAATACAGTAAAAAATCATAATGAAACATCATTACTGAAATCGCCAAACAATTTTCATGTCTTCGCGGCAGAGAAAATTTACTCTAAACAAAGAGGTTGCTATGATGAACAGCCTTAAACAGCATGAATTTATTTAATTTCAAGAATTAGTGGTCTTTTCATCTCTTTGTTAGGGAACGGTCGCTATAATGAATGCTTATTAAAAAAAATGGGCGTTGACTGTAATTGTAATTTTTCTTACTTGCTGAAATTATTTTAAGCCTTATGTAATAACATCTGTAGAATAATTAATATATGGTATATCGTAAAATAGTAATAGTCCTCAGGTGGAAGCTCTAAATAATAAAATGAAAGAAAGGAATTAAAATATTTCATAATTTAAATTGCAAATTATATTGACATACGGTAATAAACACTGGATTGAAAATAAAATGACTAGTGGGAAATGTAACTTTGGATAATTTGCATTTAAAACGGAGCTAGTAACTACAAAAAACAAACAATGTGTTTTCTGTTTGCTTTCTTTTTTGTGCATAACCTGTGCCTGAGTTTAAATAGATCCTGGCCATACGAAATGCTCTCAAGCAGTAAATTCCTTCTGGGACATCTCCATTTATGCACTTTTCCTACAATTCCTCGTCCATCACAGTGGTGTAATTGATTTCACACTCCCCATAAAACTTCGCAACTGGATGTCTACGTCTGAGAAAAATGTTTAATTAATAAAGCCCACAGCTACTTTCAAAGACACTGCTCATACGTCTGCTCCAAGTTTTTGCAAAAAGTTTTTTATTTTTAAATATCTTGTGTAAATATTATTGTATTGTTTATAAAAGGGCATCTTCACATCAATTCGAATTTATTCAAAACTGGAGAATTAAATTTTATGCAAATACCGTCCAGATTTCATATGTAATATATTCAGTTAAAAATATATTTTCAGTACAGCATAAAATATTCCAATACAAAAACTTAGAATTCGATTTTTTTGTGTGTACTGGAAAAATGCTCAAAGAAACAGTGATAGTTCAGTTATTCCGTCTATTACGTTTTAAATACGATTTCTTACACTGGCATTTAGTTGCTTCTTCCAGATTTTATTTTCATGCCATAAAAATTAATTCCTGTACTTTATTCTGCTGATCAGACTGAATTTTCATTCATGTTTAAGTTATATTCAATGTTAATACATAGCAATGTCTCTTAAGGTTATAATAGTCTTTGTAGCCCTACATAAAATGAGATCTTAACTGAATGAATATTAAATAACTGTATACTAATAGATTTGTTTTTTGTGTGTGAACTCTAATTTTAACTCTTCGTGTTCCACAAAATACATCACGAGGCTTACACAGGTAAGTTATAAAACTTACAAAATAAACAAATGTACAGTCGCACTACAAATGAATAACAATTATTAAAAAATAATAAAAAAAGAAAGAAAAGAAGTGAAAGAATAATAAAATAAAATAATGATAACTCAATAATATAAACTGAGAACTGTTGTGTAGCGAAATCAAGCTAATTTATTAATGGATTCATTTATATTCCAAATTATGCTTCACAGTGTGCATTTTATTTAATTTCTGTGTTAATTTGTTTTACTTTTAATGGGAGTTTTGAACTTAAGATAGTAAGTTCGTTACTTTCGTTTTCGAAACGCTTTTGGCAATAGACAATGGAAATGGGTGTGATTTTCATGTTATGATCAGGATTCAAAAATACTTCATTTGAGTTTACGTATTTATAACTTATATTAAAAGAAACAGAAAAATTTGTGCTTTAATTTAAATATACTTTCAAGTTGATAGCTGAATTAGTTTGTGGAATATGCTCATTTAATTAACAAAATTTGGTAGGTTTCGTTGGATTTGGTGTGAGGAATGAATTACAATCTTGTTATTTCCAAGCTGCTTTGGGGTGAGTCATGGTAAAGGTCACTTTGGGCATCCGGCAGAGCGTTAGGTTTACTTGTTGTTTACTGCCAACAATTGCTTTTGATCGGCGAAGTTTCTGGCGATGCGCGGGAAAGATGTTGAACTAACGCTTTGAAAAGTAAGAATTTTTATTCTGTTTTCTGCGGGGCGTTTTTATCAGGAATTGTCACCTTTTTGAGTGAGTTTTGGCGCAGTTGGTAAAATTTTCTAACAAAAAGCCGGTGCACTCGATTTTTCGCTCACTTTCTCTCCTCTGTAGGCTGCGCTGCCGAACCTAAGTAGTAATGAGGGGTTATAATATGGTTCCGTCTAGATGCAGCTGTAACCCCTTCAACGAATTTTACTAGATATCTAGTTTACTATCCGAGAAAGTTTTGTTATATTACTATACCATCAGTTAATATGAGCTTCTGCACTATGGAAGTATGGTATCATCTCCGTCTGGGTACAACTGTGGTCCGCTATATCTTGCTGATTCATCATGACCTTCACATGGCCATTGGTTCGTCCTTTCGTAGCCTGAAGATTAAACTCGGATGTCGTCTTGCTGATCTTTGTCGCAACCATTTTCGTGGAGCTGAGGACACGTTATTGGAAGAAGCCATCAGTCATCTTTAGCGAAATTCCACGTCTTGCCAGTTGACCAGTTATACATCACCTTCCCGTCCGTGCCGAAAACGTTCCCCTTCTAGACTTTGATGGTTCCTCGACATATAATTACCTTAATGCGGTTTGTGCTGCTGCCACCTGTTTGCATTTACAGAGATGAGTGATTTCTTTTCAGTAAATTTTGCTGAATCGTTAAATCTAATTCAAGTAATTAATTCATTTCAAAATCAAGTTAGAAAGGTGTTAATTAATTTAGCTTATGGCTGTTCTTGAAATTTAAGATCAAAAACAATTCTTTCTTTTACTGAAAGAGTAGGGTAGGTAACATAATTCTGGTTAATATTGAGAGATACAAAATTATGTGATTATAAGTGCAATGAGTTAATTATTAGTTAATTTACATTTGCAACGCTGTAGAATATTTTTTTACTCCTCGGAACGTCATCATTATTGCTAATAGTTTAAATTAATTTTAAAGGTAGAATAAAAGTCTGTATTTCTTTTATTACCTTGTCTGCTTATACATGATACACACCATTTATTATTGAATTTTTCGGGTATTTAATTTACAAATCGCAACACAACTTAATTGGTTGATATTTTTGGCTAATCTAAGTTGTTTTACTGTACTAACCACTAAAAGCTCTAGTTTATATTGGTGCTCTTCAAAGGCACTAATATAACGGAATGAAACTTCAGAAAGCAGAATTTGTCTCGTTAGTCCGAAAAAGTTCAGAAAAAATTGGTGTTTAAGATATAGACAGGCCTATCATAGTTGCGTAAAGTATCTTCCTCTGCTTGACGTAATGAATGCACTCAAGAAGAATATACTGAACATCCTCATCACCGATACCGCAGCTGCACAAAACTCTTGAGGCCAGTCCAAATCGCTTTAAACAGCTTTTATATTTTCCATACCCAGTCAAAAATTGAGTTAATTTAAAACCTGTTGAAAACTGATCAACTTTTATCAGTGAAATGTTGTAGGAAAAACACCCTTTAGTCCATTATGCTTTTTTGAGGCCAGATATTCTCTGTTCGAGACACAGACAACGTTATTTCTATAAGAGTGCTTCCAATAAGAAATAGGAACACAGTGATTTAAATCACTGTGATGTTTCGTGGCTAGCTCTGCTAGAGCATCAGCTCTCTCATTTCCAAAATCTCCACCGTGTCCATGAACGTAAGCAAAATGAATGTTATATCAAGTTCTTGCAAAGTTTTAATAATCATCTGAATTTCAACAGCAAGGTTTTCTGAAACACTAATTTTCAGTTTTAACTGTAGCGAAAAAAGAGAATTACTACTTATTAAAATACGCACTGAAATCAAACCACTACAAGAATTTTGAGTCCATTTCACAGCAAGTTTTAAACATAGCAACTCAGTGTTTGAAATCACTTTCTGTTTATCTTAATAAAGAACAAAGCAATGCCAAGCTTATCATTCATCTTTCTTCCGTCTATAAAACAAATTAAACTGTACTCTTCAAGAACAGCATCGGAATAGCCAACAAATGGTATAGAATTCCTGTTCAAAGGATGCGGCAGTGAAGAAACTGGAAGATTGCCGTTAGGAAAATTTGATGAGGATTGTCTGCAAAAGTAAATTTCCTTCATTTCAGCATTATTAGTCTTGTTATTTGCTAATTAATAGTTCAGTTTCTCGCTTACGGATTTTGAGACTGAGTTTTGATCCAGATTAGGGTTGATTTCTAACTAATATTCTCTTACTATTTATTTAGTACGCAATTAATGTATTAAATATAACTAGTAGAATTTTAAAAGGGTGTTAAGGTGATAAGGCTGTTCTAAAGACGGAATTTTGGAACTTCTAAAAGTAATCATTATCAGCACCATAACAATGTTTAGTAGGTTATGGTTACAATGTAATTCATTTTAAAGTCTTTAGAACTTAATGAACAAAATATAAGAATCAAACAATATACTAATATAATAGGCGTTGCTGAATATGATCTCAGTTAATGTTAGCATTCGGACATTGTTACTGAATTGCGGAAGTCTCGCCATTTGTACAAGAAAATATCAAAAGTGCATCGCTTAGTGTGATCAACAAGTAGGTTAATGTTATCAAAATATTATACAGTAAGTATTTTAATTTGAAGTAAAGTCGCCATATAACGTCTAAGGACAGAAAAAGAGGGCAGAAATTGTTAAATGGCAGAGACATATCCCCAAATGAGGGATTAAGTAGTCAAAGAGTTTGATTTTAATTTTAGGCATTCATGTACATAAATACCATGACCGACTGGGCTAAACTGTTTAATGCAGTGTATTTTTTAATGAGCCTGGATTTTTCTTGCGCTACGCTATTTCTCTGCTTGTTTTGATCGGTACATTTTTACGAATATTCTTCTAATAGTAATGGACAAATGTGATCACATTAAGCGGTGCCTACTGTGATGCAAATGGTACGGATAAAAAATGAGGTAATAATATGTAAAGGACACCGTTTGGATAGCTATTAGATGCATCCTCTGTGTGGTAAATATGAAAAATTCGAGTGCATCGAGCATACACAATTTTTTGAGGAAGCTTTGCATATTCTAAATTTTAAATCCGAAACATAACATGAGTTAACAAAAACATTAAAATTTAATTAAAAATATTTCCTCACTTTGATATAAAAGTTTTATTTCACTAATTTACATTCACATAACTAATTTATGCAAGAGCGGTCAAACGATAAAACCGCTGAACACTTTTACTTTCGGCCTGGGTTCTATTCCAGGCGAACGGGTTGGTTGTATGGGCGTTTTCGTGGTTTTCCCCACGTGTAACTTTTATGCAAGCCAATCTGCCTTATAAAGTCCTGCAGAAAGGCATCTTTTCCCTTAGGCAGATAGCTCTAGTGTACTTTTGCATAATCAACCAGACCAAACCATAATTAAGAGTGTTTTTCCATAATCTAATCCCTAGCATATTTTTCCATAATGAACTAAACCAAACCATAATTAACATTACAGATTCTACAGAAAGAAATATCAGTGAACATTCAATTGGTATAGTTATGTAAACTGAAATTTAAGACTATCGAACTAAAGTCAAAATAGCCATCCCATTTAAGCTTTCAGTAAACTAAATAATTAGCTTAGTCAACTTATTTACTAATCCAGATGATTTTTTATGCAAAATTCAAAATCTCTCTACTCCCAAAATTTATATTTATCTGCAAAACCGTTTATACTGAATGCATAAATTCGTTAATAAGTCCGAATTAGTAATCACAAATAAATAATAATATAAAATCAGATGTATTTAAATTAAAGTGATACGTAAAGCAAAAACCAGAATACAAACTCTGAAATTGAAACGTACGATAGTCAAGAGTAGTATTATTGTTATTTCTCAATGAGCGTCCGAATAATCATGCACAATAAATAACAAGTAAAAGAATTGAGATAAAATTTTCTTCCTTAAAAGTATAGAAACGTAAAAGAAAACATCTAGTGAACATATTTCGAAATCAAATGGAAAAATTCTAGAATACAATGCATTAGAATTCCGCTTCTGGAAAAAAGGAGGTAAATATATACATAACATAACTCTATTATAGCATTCCATTTTTGCTTTCGCCTAAAACCAGAAGAAGAAATCAATTATTTATGACCCCTTCGAACACGTGACTGTAACGAATATCTGAATATCACCTGAAGCTGTAATTCCCATAGGATGCTGAACCATAATCATACTCAGGCGCATCCTCAATGACTCCAGGGTTGCTGGAGATACTTGCGCATCATCACAAACAGCCAGATAGGCAACTCAAGCATAACCTGGCTTCCAAAAAGTGTCTGGTATCCATGAGCCAGGGCATTATTGATGTTCCCAGCTGACACGGTAGCTAAATACGCAAACATTATCTGTGTCCTAGAACCCTTGCATTGGCCGAAGACACCATAAAAGCCCGAGGGAAAGATATCTAGCGGCACCGTGACAAAAATGCTGAACCTAAAAGAGCTGTTTCGGAGATAGGCTCAGGAAGGAGAATCCATCGTTTCTTTTGTTCTTTTTTTCTCATTGCTCTTTTTATAGGAATACATATTAAAGCCTATTTTGTATTCTGTGCACGGATTTAATGGTACGTATACTTAGCAGTTACGGCGCATCTCCTCTGTGCCCAAAGGATATCATCTCTTTATCTGGTGCAAGAGAAGAGCTTGAAAATTTTATTGCCCAGTTAATAATGATTTTTAAGATAGTTTTGGACAATTCAGCTTGGTGAAACACGTTTTTGAAGCATTTTACGTAATATCTCGAAGCAAAGATCATTATAATATTATTAAGTTTTGAACAGATTACAAAAAATTGCCTTTCTATTCCATAACAGAGAACTATTTTTTTATTTCCGAAGTCAACTGCACTTGCTAATTAAAAATTACGTTTATCGGATTATACAGTTTCACTTTTTTATAATTATAGCTAGAAATTTTTGAGGTCAACCATATTTGAGGTCACTGAATTAAACATATTATTCATTCCATCGGAGGCGTAAGAGAATAATATAATTAATAAATACTCAGGGAAACTTTCAGTTATTCCTCTCAATTATTTTTTAGGTCTCTGTGGCTGACGATGACCACAAGTAAAGCTGATAGGCCTAACTGAGTTAGTTCTTTTAAATAATTTCAATAATATTTATTTACGTCCATCTCTCTATTTATTAACTTATTATTTCGTTACGCAATTGCCCGTGAACTTGCTAAGAAATTCCTTCCTAGATAGTTCATGGGAAAACAGCTCATTGTTTAAAATTTAATTATACATAATTTCGATTTTGTGCTACTTCCGTTAAGTTAATTCTTCCGAATGCACACCAAGTATGCCTTACGAATTATAAAGGTAACTAAATTTAACAAAGATTCTTATCCCATTTTCGAAGAAAAAGATTTCTTAAAAAGAAAAAATTCTTTTGTGGTTGCACTCAAGAATTTAAAGAATGTTTCTTTTCGAGAAAGTTAAAATGCGTAAAGTCTTCTTGAAAGTAGAAGGCTTTAATGAGTGTTTGGTTGGTAGTGCAACATCTAACTTTGATGTGCAGCATTTTTAACACGTAAAGCTGTTGTTAACTGGCTCTTTCTAAGAATGCATGTTTAGAAAGAGAAACAAGATTTCTTAAGTTTCTGGTCCAACAAATTTAAGAATAATGAATGGATTTAAGGGCAAAAATTAAGTGCTGTTCTTAAACATATAGTTTGAACAGTACATATCAGCAACCATGTTATTTTCATTTCATTTCTTTACAACCTACATATGTATGCATGCGTATATACGGCTAAAATGAAATGCAGATGAAATCGAGGCAGAAGAATTGTTCTCTTTTGTAGCCTGTAAAATAACCAAGCATTTAGTTTCTTTATATATATATTAATTATATTTTCTCTATCTAAATTAACTCTTTCTGCTCATTTTGAAATATTTTACTTCAAATTTCTGCTTTCCTGAACATCTTCTCACAAACGATTGTAATTTAAGATTATAATGCATATATTCCTGGTTTTGCTATATTACCGAACCAAACTTACGCATTGTTTACTACGTTCAAATAATACTATGGTAATAACTACTATTTTATCTCTGTAACTTTATTTAAAGGTAATAAATGCTCTGGTTTCTTTTCATTATCAAACTTTGTCATCTTTCTCCCTACTTTTTTTTCCTTTTTTTGAGGAGCGGGGGCGGAGGGAATACGAAACAGCCCGGTTTTATAAAATTGTCTTCGGAATGGATAAAACAAATTGTAAAGCAAGCATATGAGTAAACACGATATGCTCAAAGTATATGATATAAACATAAAAATTTGCAAATTAGCTAAAACTTTTTTAATTTGTTCGTTGATAAGTTTTTCGCCAGAATTAACAAAATTGTATTTAACTGATAACATTTTGAAGCTTGTATTTCATTTTATGTTAATTAACCACTTATTACTATTTAAAACGCTTCCTATAACTTTTTCTTCCCGCAGTCCTCACCAGACTGCAAATTACATGGTGGAGGATTTAAGTCCGATGATTTGATTATTTTAGATACAGTGCTCTTGGCAACAGCGTCTGCAATTTCTCCAGTATGCCAGTGAAACTTCTGGCTTTTGCTACTTCGCTAGCCGACGTTAAAACTCGCTGTTAATATATTGAGATATTTTAAATAGGTCAAATTTAGTTGTCTGCAATTACGTTATCATGAATTCGAAACTTCGACTTTTTTTACACCTGCAAGTGACGGGGTTTACATGTACGCACAAGTTTGGCTCTTTGTTCATTTAAAGATCTAATAAAAAAGTTATTTTCAACTTTAGTAAGACTTTGTCATAATATGTCAGAAAGAGCGATAACATGTTTATCAGTCTTATTAGGCCAGATGGACGTAATTATGTACAGTGAATTCTACGCAGTAAAGCCTGTCATTTCATCAAAATACATCTGAATACTTATTTATTAAGCTTGATATTAATTTTACAAATGTGACTAAGAGCACATGTTGAAATACACCCTTTCGTTCTTTATTACCACATACTATAAGCCAAAAATGCTAAAAATGTAAAATTGCAAGTCGTTTTATGTGCCCTAATAAGAATATTCATCGAAATACTGCTGCTTGAAGAAAGAGATTTATACAAGATAATTTTGAGAAATGAAATGTTCATCTCACTCTAAAACAAATCTAATACAAAACTAAATTTTAGTAATTTTTAATTTATATGAAATTGGTGTTTTGGTGTTTTTCAAATGTATCAGAAAGTTAAAAAAGAACGAAAAAATGTATGTCCTGTAAAGATATAAGTATTTCCTTCACCTTATTAATATATCTCTGTTTGAAACAGTTCTAATAATAATAAATGGAAACCAATAGTGTGTATTTAATTTTTACGATGCTAATAATACATCATTAAAGCCCTTTTGCAATTTCACTACAATATTTAAGATACAAAATATAAATTTATTTACCAATTTGTATATTATACTTGTATATTGTATTTTATTACGTAAATGGATTGTTTGTATGTATATACTCATCGAAAAAAATGTAACATGTATCAATAAGCATCCTTTTCTGCTAATGATACAGTTTATTTATAATGCTTAGAACTATTTCAAAATAAATAAACAATGTAACAATTACACTTTTGTACCTCTCTCCATAGCTTACTAACTCTTAATGAGATCACTTTTATTGATAAGGTAGACATTTGGATGCCAGTGAGATGATTTACTTGGATGTCGGAAAAATAGTGCTGGTAAGACAACACAGTCTGTGGCTCCTCGCCATGTGTACCGCATCAAAAAGGATCTATATAAAAATTTTCCACAAAGAAATTAAACTCTTTTTCAGTCAGAGTTTTTCCACAAAGAAGACATAGAGTGAAGAGATAAAGCTTTAATGTGGTAGCCATCCTAATCTGCAGAATTAAAATCCATTCTATATCTTTTTTTCGCCAGGAACTTGTCAAGAATACAGCTTTTGTGCCTCCGCTCAACGTTAATATCTTTACTGCCATGTCGCATAGGTTGCTATTGTGTTTCAGTGTAGTTAGAAATAGGAAAAATAAACTTGGTGAGTTTATCACTATTTCAATGCTATAAAATGTTGAAACGTTTATTTATTACGAAATTTAAAAATGCATCATGGAGTCCTGAATAACACTATTTAAACAGGTACAAACAGAAACTAGGCCAGCACTACTATACGTGGTTGAAGTATTGCTGTACCTAGCTTGTTAAGCTTCTTCTCTAGTTTGAAATTCCTAGAGAGAGCAACCTGGGGGGAGATCTGAGGGTCTTGAGATTTCGATTTGCAGTGCATTTTAAATGCCTCCTTGCCGCACAGACACTTCCAAATATACATATATGCCTTCTCCGGAATTCGGTATGACAGTCAGTTTCAATATCCACTGAAGTTCCTTCCCCGACCACATGACCCTTTCGCAAATGAATGTAAACATGTTTAATATATTCAAATGTCTTACTGTAATCAAGCTCTCAAGTACATAACTAATGTAGTCTTGTAGCTTAATCATGTATCCAATGTATTAATGTATTTAATTGACGGATCATGTTTGATGCATTTAAGAATTATTATTATTATTATTACTAGTAGTAGTAGTAGTATTAGTAGTATGACTATTAATAATATTATTAGTATTTGATGCATTTTAAGAATTATGGCAACATGCGCCCAAGACCATCACCAACGCATTCTAACAGCCAATGCTTATACATTCATGCAGCTAACGCATTCATGTAACATCATCTAGGCACTTGTTTGTTCATGCGACTTAAGCAAAGAAGCAAATGCATTCCCGAGGCAGGCCTCTTTGGACTCGGGAGTTGACGGTTAAGATAGTGGAGGGCGTGGGGCATATACTTATTTACTTTTGTTCGACATCAGGTGCCCCCGTCCTCCGTCACCTGTCACTTGGCGCCATGTGGCAAATATCAGGCTCAAACAGCCAAGTATAAGCTTCGGGCCACAATGATTTCCGAACCTGAGATACATATGTGTTGCTCGGCAGAACTATGTGCTGTAATAAATGACTGTGTCAAAAAAGATATTTAGTGTATGGAAATACTAAAAGTTGAATTCATTTTTCTGTATTTGTATTTAGTATCTGTCTTCGTAATTAGCAAACAGTGTTTATAGATTTATTTATCTTATATATGCTTATCTTGTCTTTGTATTACATGGTAACTTACGCATATTCTGCGTAATATGCACATCTTGCATTTCCATTTAGTATTCTTACATTTCATGGTGCCATGTACCTTCTTTTTCAAGTTTTAATTTGTGTATATGGTTTAACTTTTGTTTACTTGATTTAATAAATGTCGCCTGATCTGTCGACGTAGCCTCGGGGCTGTTGTGTGGCAATGGCTGACCCTCGCGGGAAGATAACCAATTCCGCACGGATATAGGAAATATGCCTGAGTCGGGTGGCAGCTCATCGGTTTACTTCACTAACCACTATCCCGACATACTTGAATAATGATTCACTGAAACTTTATAGGTCTTTATTATTTAGTGGCAATTTTTACTGTAGCTTTACTGCGAAAGACTTGCTAATTGACAAAACAGTTTCATTTAGAATTATTTAAAAAAAGGACCTTACCTTTTTATATTAGAAAATTAGATAAATCAGAGAAAATCGCGTACTTAGTCAATCACACTTAAACAAATGCCTCAGTTATGTACAATGACGGTATGTCATAGAACTCCACCTATTCCGTAGCCGCTTTATTTTGACATCCGAGCATATACACACGCCTAGTTTTGAGATTTAGTTAACAATAGCTTTTACCTCCTCTTTCGAGTTGCCGTCTTTTCGAGAAATTTGCTGTCCGCTATTATTTAAATTAAATCTCGTTACACGGCATCCTCAATGCATTTTGGGTTTCCAGTTTCCCCTACATTATACTTCCCCTTCTTACTTGTTTCCACGCACAGTTTCCAGAAAAGAAACTCTGCTAATTGCTTCGTCAAGAATAAAAGGCTCTTTCGCCTTGGCCCAGGCCCTCATTATGAATGCACATAATTTGGAGTGTTTCTGTCTGTCTCTGACAGGATTTCAATGAGTGGATCTTTTAAAAAGAGTCAACGACTTTTTTTATTTCCAAACTTATTTCCCCTTCTTAAAATCTTTGTGTTTTTAATTCTTAAGTGGATACAGTTATTGTTGATATTAAGTAGTACGTAATCAGGAAGCGAAGAAAGCTAATTGGTAGAGGGGAATGATTTAATTTGAAGCGTTTGTCATGAGTATGCGTGCTTAATGGTATAAAATAAAAATTTTGTATTTAAATTTTAGGAAACTTGTTTAGTATACTTTAAATTAAACTTTGCAGTATGTTTAGGTTATTTTAAATTGTTTATTTAAATTAGCATAATTTTCTTCTCAATTTGGAAGTTTAATGAGTATTTGAGAAACTCTTGAGTGACCGACCTCAATTTCTTTTAGATTAAATTACTTGGATTAAGTGACACCAGTTATAGTCAGGTTATAGTTTATTTAGCAAACTGGGGCATGTTATATAGATTCCTAGTGAAAACCATATCAGAAAGCACCAAATTCGCTATGAATGATCTTTTCAGGTATAACAGAATTACCACTAAAAAGAATTGTTCTTTATTGTTTTGTTTCACTCTGTAATACCGATATGTATGCAATGTTCCCATTATTTCTTTAATTATGCTTTTTTATGCATGCCATTATAAATTTAAAAATGTTTTAAATTTATTACAAATTTTTAATAAATTAATTATAGTCCTCCTAAGAATTAACATTTTCTAATTTCAGTTTGTAGTTTTTTTACATTTCCTTTCCTATGAAATAATCTTAAACAGAAAAATTAAAAAATATGTTTATATATATATATATATATATATGTGTGTGTGTGCGCGTGCGTGTGCGCGTATTTCTAATAATATAAGATACGAGAGAACACGCAAATAATTTTAGTCGTGGCCTGTCTTTGTAGATGGTGCTGGCATAAAAAATGCATAACTACAGTCAAACTCGGCCTCTGTGACTATTCAGCACACTTTATTTTTGAACAAAGCAAATCCTTAAAAGTATATTCTGTTTCAAACATCATTATGGGTATAATCTACACAATTCCTCATTACAATTTTGTAACTTCTTATACATCTTAAGAGAGATGCAATCAATGAAACCGAGATGACGACATGCTAGCTCGAATGCAACAACATGTAAACTCGAAGCAAGAAAACAGGGAAAATTGTCGCCCATACAGAAGACGGCCTGGGAGTTAAGGTTCACAAAGGTTTTGATTAAAATTAAAATCTGATTCGCTGATTGGCTAAACCGTTCTTGTTTAACAGCGTTATGTAAAATTGTATGATATTGATAATTTGAAATGACACTGTTAAATAGATATAAGTAATTACTAATTTTAGGAGAAAAAGCGAAAATAACTTAATGATAATGAAGAATATAAA